>OMNN01062602.1:0-23188 GCA_900302755.1 Chromis chromis | reverse complement strand
CCCAGAGTCCAAAAAAAACATGCTGAGGTTAATTGATTATTCTAAATTGTCCGTAGGTGTGAATGAAAGTGTGCTTGGTCGTCTGTCTCTATGTGTAGCCCTGTGATAGACTGGCGACCTGTCCAGGGTGTCCCTTGCCTTCGCCCGAGTCGGCTGGGATGGGCTCCAGCCCCCCGCGACCCTACAGAGGATCAAGCGGTGTATAGATAATGGATGGATGGATAGTGTTGATGGTTTATTGGATGGATTTTAATCTGTCTAATATCAACAGCAAGGTGGAAGAACGTCATTACTCATCAGGTCTTCCCTAAAAAACCCTTGAAAGCCTGCTTCTTGGTTTCACTTCATAAAATCCCTGCAGTTGGGCGACACAAGAGCTACAAATCTTTCTCTGCCAAATGATCTAATATTCTGCAGCAGAGTGAACTTAGATGAGGTCCCATATCATTTTTACCATTACTGAGAGATTAATTAGTCTCAGCTCACAGAACCCGGCTCCTTTTTGGCCTTCTTTGCTTCTGCACGCAGGTAACGCTCCCTTTAATCCCATCTGACAGCAGGCTGTCAACCGTTTGCGGCGGGAATAAGCCACCCATAGGTGTTAAAAAGAAATTGCTATGAGTCTACACTGTCCATCTGAAGGGGTTAGTTTCACCATCCCCTGAGCGCTTTTGATCTGAGGCGCCGCAACGCTGATGCAGACAGACAGAAAGATTGTGCCTCATGTAGTTTAACCTCAGAACAAAGGCGAGCACCGCGGCGAAGGTATTCTCAGCCGAGGTGTACATGTGTAAACTCCTCGAGATCGACGCTCAGCCCACTTCATGTGGCGGTTATGCAATCAAGGACACCCGCAATGACAGCCCTTTGATCCCTGCCTTTGATTCGGAGGCTCTTCACATATATACACAGCAGAGCTCCTGCCCCTTTGCTACATCTCTCCGTCCCCCGAGGGCACAGACGCTTCACTGATGTGAGTGACCAGTCAGGTCACATTAGCTTTCTGTTCACTGATGGCAAGAATGATTCAAGGTTGTAGGATTTTTCTGTATTTTGACATGTGAAAGGAAAACGTGTGTGATGTTTACACAAGTTGCCATGAACTGCGAACACTTTAAGCGCGCTATTTTCACTTCATGTTTACGTTAACAGAGGAATAAAATGATTGAAAATTGTCAGCTTCATTTTCGCTTTCAGATCTATTGAGCGGTTTAGGAATTAAAACATCTTTTGTGTCCCCTCCTCCATGACAGGGTGCCCAGAGAACTGACAGATTCAAATTTCCTTCAATACTCATTTTTCAAACAGAAGCAAAACCTTGTAATGTGTAATGACTTAATGACTTGAAACGGCTGCTGCCTGTGAGCATCAGCGGGCTATTCTTGTCAGGTTTTCTTCAAAGCCCCTTTTCTACATTTTGGTGACTTGAATTGAAAAATTAGGAGGAAAAAAACTGCTGTTAACAGCTTGTTGCAGTTAACTTGCTATTATGGATGCCAACCTTTGCCACCCGCAAGCACAATGTGGAGACGAAGGCTGCCACTAACTGTTATTTTCACTGATTAACCATCTGCTTATTTTCCATTATTATTATTATTTTAAATAACTTTTAAAAAAAAAAAACAGCCCCAACTCCACAGAGCCCAGGGTGACTTCTTCCAGTGCCTCATACTGTTCAACCAAAACAACTGAGCGTATCTAGTTTACACTAAGATAAAACAGAAAAGCAGCAAATCCTCACATCCGAGAGGTTGGACTCAGATGAAGCTTGGCAGTTTTAGTCACTATTTTTCTTGGAAAAATGAGTGAAATGATTAAACAGCTAATTGTTCCAGCTCAAGAGAGACCAAACCTAACAATGTACTTATCAACGAACAAATATTGCCTGTGCAGTCGGAGCCAGATGAAGCTTATTCCTCCGTGCCACGGAGCCCTGTTGTTGTCCAAAAAAGTATTTAATATGTCAGTGAGTCACCCAGTGATCCACTGCACTGGGTGACATGCTCCTTTTCACAATGAATTGAACACACACACACACACTGTGGTTTATTCTGAGTCAGACCCACATTCACAATCCTGCTGCAATAAATTCTAAATAGCGCACCAAACATGTATTCATGCGCAGCTGAAAATAGACCCCCAAACTATACTCTGTTTACTCCTGTTTGAGTAACATTTGCAAAGAACCTACAGTACACAGCTGTTTTAGGGAATGAACCTCCATGTGAAATGAAACTACAAATCTTTGTGACTTGTTTTTTGAAGTTCTCCGTAAGAACCAAGAAAAGGCAAAAGGTATTACGAGACTGACTGACTGAACTGTTGTTTTTTGTCTTTTCATCTGTGAAAAGGAAGAAAAATGTAGAAAATGTGATAATAAAATTAATAATAAGATAACCAATGTATAAATCATAATAAGAAAAGTTAGACCAAACAGCTAAATGTACATGACAGGTGTTCTTAGTCACAGCAACACTCTGCCTCTGAAAAAGTAATCATGCCGTGGGGATCTCCGTGACGGATTCGCTCGATGTGAATTTGTTCTGCACGTCATGAAAGTTACTGAGAAGAAACGGTACTGTGGAGAGCATTGGGAGATATGAAGCTGTCTATTGTTAGCTAATGCTAAGCTACATCACCAAAGCTGCTGCTGCGACTCATTTTCACTCTGCAGCTAACGAAAGCAAACGACACTCTGTAATTATATGCATCCAGTCAAGTTAACTTTAATATGTAATTAACGGGCATACAATGTGGCGGTTATAGCTTTGGACAGTATCCATAGCAACAACCATCATCCATTTGATTAAGAACAAGAGGCTCAGCTTTATAAATAATCCAAAAATAAAAGTGAATGAAATGAAAGACTAATGCCACTGCATTTAAATTTCACATTTGCAAAGTAATGTAATTAGCATGATAAATTACAATAGGCTGATTATTTAACTCTTGCCAGCTTGGTTTAATCTTCAGCTTTACAATTCAGTCACATCAGAGCAGTTTTTAATACAGCGAGGCAGAAAAAGAGCTCTTTGTTCTCCGAATGTAGTACAAAACATTAAACATTTGCCAAGCTCCTGATCTCCTGACCTCACATTTGTAAGAACAGCTTTGGTTAGTTCTTCTATAGGTGCATCAGCCGTGTTGCTTTCTTCCTCCGCTCATATGTTCGAGCTTCCCTCCTTTATGAATCAGCCCCAGATGTTGTGTTTACTTGTTTTTCCACTGATCGAAGCATGTGTGGCACAGAGCTTATGGTATATTTGATCATTTCTTCAAACAAATACAGTATTTGTGCCCAGATCTTATGAACATTCTGCTTGTTCTTATTCATCAGTACCACCCTCTCATGTTGTTAATTCTTCCATAATTTTGCAATTTCTCACTCAGTGAAATAGTTCAGCAGGGGCACTCTCACTTAGTTAGAAGGCCGTCCTCGCAGGGATTCAGCTTTGTTTTTCCAAGCACAGGAAAACTGTTGCCAACAGAGGCGACCAGACCGCACAAAATTGTTGACAGTGGTCCAAATCTGGTTGCCTGGGACAACAGGCAACCGTTACTGTCAAGCCCCGCTGTGTAAGTTATTTGGGGTCACAGTGTGCTCCGTGGCCCCTACATGAGAGGGCTGATAGATGTTTTAGACCACATTTTAGACAGAAAGGTTTGGAGAAAGAGGTTGCTCTTATATGAAAACATTACTCAAGCTCTAATGCTTTAGGTTTTGAGATCAGGATTTATCACAAAATATTGCATGTTGCTATGAATATGGCTTTCATGAGCCTGTTGAAAGGGTTATGAAAGGACTGGAATTAAACAACAATCACTAGTACTGAATAATAATCAATTTAAAATCAGAAGTGCAATTTGAAACAACGCAATTAGCAAATCGTAAAGGTTGCGATTTACAATATACTGTAGGTTATGCAGCATGTCAAACAAAAAGTTCAAACTGTGCGAAGGCTGTTTCAAATTCATGCCATCCTCAGTAAGCCGAATTAGTGGCCATGGTTCTAAGAATATTTAAAAGAAAATAGACTTTTTCTATCAACTTTAATAAATCAACTACGGTTATTGTCTGTTATTTTTCAGTTTTTAAATTTTTTTTATTAAAGACCCTCTCTGAAATTTTTTTACCTTGTTAACATGTCATATGCTGGAAGTCTATTGTGAGCTAAATTAGAAGTCAGTGCCATGGCTGAAGATTTTAAAAACTGCAGCGACAGTCTCAAAAACTCAGATTCAGACTTCAAGGGTTTCACATGTAATAAATCTAAGGAACCAATCCCGTCTGCTTACAGGATGGAGCTTTATGTACCATTGTTCTTCTTCAGGATTGGTTACCGGTTTGTATATAGCTGAATTACTACAACATGACAACTTGCCATTATGTAGACTAGTTTTACAGTATTTCAGCAGAGTAGTAGGTGAGCTGGTGTGCTCAAGCTGCAGCAAGTGCTAAGGAATAAGTGGAGAAAGAGGCGGGACTTCATTCATCTGCACATTTTAGACAAAACAATGGGATTATTTTCTTTAAAAAAAAACTTCTAGATATGCAACTTTGATACACAGAGATGAGTTTTCAGGCATTCAATCAAGGACTTTTAGTTTTTTATAGACATAAAATCATATTTGGATACAACAATAATGTCGCCGTTTGATCAAAGTGTCACAAAAACACTCTAAAGTCTCTAAACTAAAGTCTCCTCCTCTAACCACCAGTTTCTCTAAAAGATAGTTAACCTGCTGTTTGAAAAACCCTAAAGGTTCATTAATAAAACTTTGTGTTGGTAGAGATTCTGAAGATACTGTCCAAACACTGTAAGAATATTTGAACGTCCTTGCCGTTTCATTATCTATTAGAGAAAGAGATTTATACCTCCGTCACCCAGTAGCTAATACAGAAGATCCACGTCTTGTCTTACCTTGTTGAATGAGCTGCCTTTGAGCTGGGAAACGTGAATCAATACAGGACATTAAAAAAAATCTGCAAGTGCACCTGCAAAAGTTACTACTTTGTTTAGATGTTAGTAGGGTCAATACACTTCAGCTGCTAACAAAACAGTCTCTGACCATGACTTCGAAACTACAGCGAGAGTTTGTTTTACTTTGTCTCTTCTCCTGGTGACTGCTGTCGATCAAACACGAGATACAACCCTCAAGCTGAGTGACAAAAAGGGGCTGAACGATATATAAAAATAATAAAGACTATTGTGATTGTGGTCTGTTTCTATATGACTAGAGAGTGTAACTTGTAGGACTGGGCATAATTCAAAAAATTGCAGCTCCTGTGATTTGAATAATGCACTTGTCTGTACTGCAGTTTTGATAATAGCTCAATTCACCATCTGAACCCCAAGCTGGTTCACATTTTTCTTACTTTAGTCTCATTTTTCACTGTAATATAAGGTTGCACATCTCTTTGGAAACAGAACAACCATGATAGAAGTAGAGAGAATTCAAAAATGTCTTTTGTGCTTTGTGTGAGTTATGGTGCTAGAAATCATAAAAAGGAAAATAACTTGAATTTCTTTGACTACTCGTTTTACAAAAACTGAAAAACAAAAACTGGAATCAACATGTACAACATGTTCCATTTGCCTGAGGTTACCAATACTGAAAAAATTACTCTACATACTGTATATATTTTACTACTTATATTTCTAATTTGCTTCCTGTCTGCTCTGTGGAAACACACCATGCAGTTCAACTGAAAATTCACAGATTTTTTCTTACATGACTGTTAGTTGCAGTTGAATCTCAGAAGGCTTCTTGGTTGCACCAAGGAGCACAGAATTTTTAGTTTTTTACTAAATCTGGTTCAAGCAAAGGGCTTGTTTTTGGTAATTTTTTTTAAAAATAAGACATGGAATAAAATTATTTTGATGAAAGTTTTAAGCTTGGATTCGGTCACGTTTTCCTACAGAATCGCAGTCACAGATGAGTAGTTCAAGTTTAAAATCGAGGGATTCTTTCTTGTTTTGTTTTGTTGTTGTTTTTATTTTTACAGTTTCTTGCTTTGATAAACGTTTAATTTTGGCATATTTTTAAAGATAACTTTAAAAAATCAAACCCACCGGAGGGTTTTGACATTCAGACGGTTAACAGTTCAGCCCAGACTTCTGATATTTCCCCACAGACAATTTGTTCTCGATTTTAACAACAAATAAAAACCTATTGACAATGACATTTTAAAAACAGTGACATTATTAAGGGATGACTAATTGTGATTTAGACAAAAAACAAATTGGGTTAGTCTACTAAGAGTACTGATGAAATGCTTTCAGCTAATCCTGTAGGTGTTTATAAGTGCCGCAGGTTTTGTCAAAATAAATTGGTTCTATAAAAAGATATTGTTTGAGGTTAATGGATGCAGATGAGTGTCTCCTGCCTGGAAAATGCTTCACATTTTTTTGTCCAGTTGCCGCGGGATCTTCAGGTGAATACTGGCAGCATTCCTATAGGTTTGTTATCTCAGAAAAAAAGAATCTGTCTCTTCTGCTGATCTGAGGTCACTGCAGAGGAGTTGAAGCATTGATTCAGACTTTAGACTCACGCGTCTCCTCTTGAGGTTGATTTTTCTTGGAAACAATTGCACAAGGTGAGAGGGTGGGGAAGAAAATGAAAAGCTCTTTTTGCATCTAGTGACAGCCATTTCAGCTGCACGGATCGTGTCTGGCAGAAAGCACAACAACCTGCAAACAGCGGTGAAGATGCTATTGTGCAATCAGACATAGTGAGATGAATAGAGCATGTTGTTAAGGAGCAGCTCTTTTCTTTCAGCACTGGTCACGTAAACAGCTGCAATGCACTTAAGACTGAAAGCAGCCTATGAAGACAGGAAGATCTGTAACTTTAGAAGGACAAAGGCACTTAGCACTACAGGTGGTCACAGTGGCAATTAGAAAGTCTCTAATCTGAGTGAGTTTTCAAAGGTGCTATTTAATGTAATTTAACTGGAAACTTGAATAGCTGAGTTGTTCCTGCCTGTGGAGCACACCTGGTCCCATCCTGCAGCCTAAAGATGAATTCAATATAATATTTGGATTATGTAACTTAGCTCCCATTTAGCCTCAGCTCAATGACTCACAAAGAACAGCACTTTCAGTTACTTTGCTTGTGTTTTTGTGTATGACATAGGACTGATTGTTGCTTTTTCCCCCCACATCTATTAAAATCACCAGAAGCTGACCCCCATCAGAGTGAAGCTTCCTCTTTGAACCCTGCAATTTCTTTAAAAAGTGTCTCCAAAAGATTAAAATGCTGCAAAGTCATGAGCACATGTAAGCTGCAGTTTTTCTCTGGTGTTGCAGGACCGTCAGCAGGAGGTTTCTAAGTAATTTCGCACTCCCCGTAGTCCTCCTGCATGCATCCTTTCACTATTCCTCCGAGTACACAAGATGAAGGCACTTTCTGCTTATATAAGCAAAGTCGTAGTACACTCGTTGTTTAGGCTGTTTATGAAGCCCTGAGGCGACAGATAATCACCGTACCTGTGCTCGCCTCTGCCAACCTCTCCGAGTCATTCTAAGTTCAAACCGATGCCAGTCATCAGAGGCTTCTGGCCATCTTCAAAGGAGCACAGCGGCTCGGAGGGTCTGTGTTTTACATATCATAAGCTTCTCGTTGCAGAGTTACATGCAACAAGTTTGATCAAAGCAGTGGATGTAGTAGAACAAATCTTTCCTCCCATTGGAAGAGAGCAGTCAGGAAGTAACAGGAAACTTAATACCACTTGACTGTTGCTTTTATTGTACTCTGAGATCAGTGTTGCTCGCATCGCGCACTGCAGCGAGCGCCGGCAGATTTAGCCAGATCTGAATCATGATATAAGTCCAGCTGTTTGAAGCCAGATCGGGAATCCTCTCTAAATGCAGAGCCAGATCATCTGCACTGACCATTTGTGCTGTAAATCATAGGAAATTAGCTCTGAACAAACAGTGGTGGATTGAGTCAATTAAATGCAAAACATCTACGCAATACAGTTTATATTGCTGCTGCTCGTATTTTCAAATAACTCTATCATTTCTGGATTGATTATCCATTTTCGAATTGCTTTAATAGCCAACTGCTTTTTTCCCCATTGATGTGCACCTTTTAACATCACCACCGTTTATTTCACAATAGCACGGAACATTGCAATCATTTGCTACCAATAAAAACAATCTTGCAAAACAATTTCCTTGAGGCAGGAAGCAGAATAATGTTTGATTTGGACGGTCCAAACTGCAAACATAATTAATTTGTGAGCAAGAAGTTTAGACATGTATTGCATAGCTACAGTAGTCTATAAAGCAACTCTGTGAACCATAAGACGTGCCGTGATCAATTGTTTTACCCATAGACTTCTTTAAGTCTGACATAATTAAGTTTTGCTTACGTTCAACTCTACTAATTTATACGTATGTGTTGCAAAATGTTGTGTATGCAGATGAGTACTGAGCCTCCCGCCATGTCCCTGACTTCCCCTAACTAAACTGGAGCGCTTCTGTGACCTAAAAATTTGTATTCCTTTCTAATTTGTTAATGTTGTTCTTCAGCTCAGGAGATCTAAAAAGGGGGCATCAACCTGATTTGCACTTTGTAGTTGGAGCTTTATTTAGAGACAAATATTGCTTAATAGAGCAAATATCCAAGTTGTAAAAGCGCCTCGCTATCTCTGGGAAACCTGTCAACATTCAGTGATTATTTGGAAATAATTCCAATCCAGTGGGGACCCTTGATTGTGAGAGCATTAAGAAACTCATGGTATGGTTGGAGAGTGAAGAGGCCGCTGTGGTAACTAGGCAACACCCACCTCACCAGCTCTCAAAACCACTAACAGCCACATTTTGGGGTCAACAATGGAGGAGAAGACAGAAATAAATGTTTTTGTGCAGACATTTCAGGGCACAAATAGATGCATTGTTGCAATTTAGGAAATAAGAAACGCCATAAACAAGTTTCACAGCTTTTAGAGCACATTAGACACGGCCCATTCCTGGTTATGTTTTCATTCTTGTGAAAACTCGGCTCTTTTCATTCTCCTAATGGATTTTGTCTTCTTAATGGTCATTTAAATCTCTGTCTTATCACTTTGACAGGCAGCTGTCTCTAATGGCTGTTGTAGAAAAGGGAGATTATGCTTTGACTGAGTATCTTTTCTCTGCAAACTGACAATGTGGCACCATTATTTTATCAGGAAAACTGCTTAGCTTTTTTTGTTTAGAGGCCAGCATCTTTGTGTTCTCCACATAAATACAATCTGGGTTGTTTTTTCTACTCATATCACACTGGAGGTTTAGTTGAAGACAATTTCTGCATCGTCTACAAAAATACAAGCAAAACTAAAAAGTGACAAAGCCAAAGCGGGAAATAACCTCAGTAGAGAAAGAATTAGTTGACATCCATAAAAAGCAAGACAGTAATTTACCATTTCTGTGATGCTAAGCACCTCTGCCAGGAAGCTTACTGTCAACATCTTCTCACACCAATAAGAAGTAGAGCAACTGAACATGTTAATTATTTATCGAGCAGCAACTGCAGACTACAGGAAATGCATGAGCAAGAAAATCATCTTGAACTTGAGGAAAGAGGGAATGGACTGGTGTTGCAGGGCAAATCAAATCCTGACCTGGCTGATAATCAATCCGTTAAAAAAAAAAAAAGCATGGTTGTTAATTGCAGTTGGTCTGCAAATTAAGGTTTAAATAGAGGTGGGAAAACCAGGAACTGAATGATTAACACCAGGAAGGAACTTGGACCAGCTTGGATGAGTTTCAAGACTCATCTTCACACAAGAAATAAAGAATAATAGGGGTCAAATAATTTTCTTACCTGTGAGCCTTTTCCTAAGCTGCCGGCAGCAAAGTTGACGTGAACTGAAAGAACGGAAAGAGATTATATTATTTCAGATAATGGAGTTACAGCAATGAATTCTTTTAAATTGAAGCATAAAGTGTCTCCTTTTATCTTCAGCCTTCACTTCTCTTTCTGAAAGCTGTCGTACAAAGACAGACCTGAAAAAAAAACCAACCTGTTTTATGTTATTATATGTAGGAAAATACATTTAAAATATATTTCAGAGCAGTCTGAGTCACTGTTGAGAGCATACTTCACCAATCATCCATCTGAGTTTCTAATTAGAGCCCAGAGAGCTTCTATCCAATTACGTTCCCATCGATTCTAGGACAAGAAAATCTTCGCAGAAAGATTCCCAGGATGTCAGATCAATACATCAAAAACAGCAGGATGGCTGAGAATCAATTAATACAGCAGTTTATATTAAATCAGTCTGCCTTCACTCCAACATCAGTCAGCTTTAAATCTGACTTTAATTAGGTGATACAATGGAGAAATAGTTAAATTTCTTCCCTTGAATCGCAGCAGCAGCCATTAGAGAGCAGCTGAGAGTGCTGATTAAAACCTAAAAGCAGTCAATATGTTTTCTAGGAACAAGCCACATGAAATTCCTGCTTGAGTGCAATATCCAATATGCAGAATCCACGCAAAAAAGAGTCCAATATAACTGTGCATATTTCATAAGACTAATACAATATCTGTGACTTTGCTTTTATGACCCAGTCGGCACTAATTTGGTCAGATATTAATTCCATCCATTGCAAGGGAACCCTCGACTTAAATTATTCAAGGAGCAGAGTTAACTTCAAAACACTTCTGTGTGCAAAGCCTGGAATAAAGCCATGAGTTCAGAACAAATGAACAGTGTAATGAACCTAATTATTTCAGTCATGAAAGCACTAAAAACAACAATGGATGCAAGCCTGTTTTCAAACAGTCCAAATTTGCCAACCGAACTGAAAGAATCTTATTCTTCCACGTTTGTTTAAATAAGAAGACGTATAAGAAAAGTCTTCAAAAGAGCAAAAAAAGTAAAATACCCACATTAGGGTAGATTACATCAAAATTTTTAACAAAGAGAAAATCAGATTTTCAATAATTTCTATGTTCTCTCACATAAAAAGCGACAACACTGTTGAGTGTTTTTGTGATGAGGACAACATGAGACAAATGGAGAGGAAACACAAAAGGGCTATGCTGTGTGAAATCAACCAAAAGCACTCCAGAACTTAAACAGAGAAATACTCCGTCTCTGCAGCGAGCAGTATCTTATTTATCACATCTCAAATGCTAGACTTTTGCTGTGACTTCATGTTTTGTAGTAATTTTAACTAATATTTGCAATAAAATATTATTATTAATCATCTTCATTATTGAATTAACTGTCAAGCTCAACTTTTAACCAAACATGGATGAGAAGCTGTTAAAAGGTTGAAAATTATGTAAAGTTTGAACAACAGCTACAGTATACAACAGAGTGAGTGCAATATCATTTACATGTCAACACCTAACAGTCATTGCATTGCTTCTATTATGAACAGTAGGTATTTGCTCTTATGTATAATTAAAACCGTTTATATTTATTATATTCAGAACACAGGCACCACAATAGAAACACAGTGCAACTAAAGTCAGTTTACTTCTAATTACTGAGATTTAGATCTTTTTTTCCCCAATTCATTTTTCAATAGTATCGCATGTTTTAAAGACAAACTTAATCCTCCTTGGCATGGAGGTTGCTGTATGTGTTGTACAAATTTCTCAATGTTATTCATCAAACACTATTTTTTCAGCTGTTCTTTGCTGGAGGGGCTGTTTCTCCACTGTTCTCTTTCAAAAATCCCAAAGCTGTTCTGTTGGATTCAAGTCAGGCAACACACTCGGCCAGGTCATAGTTTTCACTTTTTCAGTCTTTGAAACTCTTGTATGAATTTGGCAGTGTGCTTCCTTTATTGTTATCATGCAGGAATAGTCCTCCTCTGCCAAGCTTCTGCAGACTTGGAATCATCTTGCCAGCCAGTATTTTGTTATATCCACAGGTTTTCATTGTGCCATCTGTAAATGCAATGTCTCCACATCTTTTGCTCCCCCATATCATTACATTGCCACCTCTGTGCTTCACTGCCAGGACTATGCATTTACTGTGATAGTCCTGACCAGGTTCATGTCAGACATGGTGGATCCCATTTAAGCAGAGCAAATTTATTTAGATTTTATCTGACCAAAGAAAGTGCTTTCAATATTCATCAGGGTTCTTTTTATGTATTTAGCAGACTTTTGTAACACAGGTGGAAAACCTGCTCCATCCCCATAGTGTCGTCGGAGCTAATCAAGTTCGCTGGTACGGGTGACGTCACGCGGTCACATGAGTCATCACTCCCAGCTGCGTACGCTTTAATATGCCGCGGTAGTCATTGCGTGGAAGAGCGGTGGGGAAGCCACACGGGAGAGAGCTGCAGGAGCCTTCAGCCGTGCCTTGGGCGATCGAGAAGCAACCGTTGAGTAGCTACGAACTGCGGAACTGGCCAGGTTCCCAAGAATTCTTTGATGGCGAGCTACGAAAGAGGTCTAGCCTACAAACCTGCCTAACGACTAGAATTTGAAGCATCACCCTCTCCTGCCAGGCCGGTAGGGGGCTCTCTGCAGCCCGTGATCCTCACCCCACTGACTCTCTTTTCCTTGCACACACACACACACACACACTCAAACCTCTCCCCTCATCTACATTATCCCCGTGGACGACATTGGTAAAACCCAGACGTGGGTTTCCCCCCTCATCGAACTGTGGGCTGGGTTGGATATAGGGGTGTGGGGTTGCGAGGTATCAATAAAATAACGCAGACTGTCATTTGTGAGTTGCTGTGTCAACTTTGATGTGTATTATGAATTGAGCTCATAGATCTTTATATGAATGGCCATTCATTATTTATCCAATTGTTTCTTTTCACTGTAAATATTACGCACTGCACTGATGTATGTCATTTATTATATTCACTTTCAATATATGGTACCAACTAAAATTCAGTCTCCTGCCTCTCCCTTCTTGAGCCGCACCTGTGTCTTCTGACCCTAGCCCAACGATTATTTGCTGTTTAGTAATTATTTAGCATTACACCTGCTACACTTTCATTTAACCAAAGAGCAAGTAAAGGTGAGGTGTTTTTCTTGGACAGTGTCCACAAAGGTTAACCTTCACACTGAATCAATGTCCTTCACACTGTCTGAGCTGTCACAGACACTCTGGTTTCGATTGATAACCTCTGTGCCAAGTCTGAAGCATTTGCCTATCTGCTTTTAGAGCTACATTGTGCAAGTACCATATTGTCTGTAGCTCTGGATAGCTCAGTGAGTAACACCCCAGATCATGGCATGGGAGATCGGTGGTTCAAATCCCAGTCGGGGCGCAGGTATCCAGTGAGGACCCTTAGGCAAGGTCCTTAATGCTGCCCCGCCTACCTAGGAGGACGACCACTGTGGCTGTGATCTGTGGTATAATGGCTGCTTCTATACCTCCTGATTGCTGCTGCAACTGTGTTTTGGCGTACTTTTAGCTGGTTTCCAATCTTCCCATTTCCTTTCTCATCTTTTGAAGTCTCAAATGCGCATTATTCATTTTCTCTGTCAATTCTTTTCCATGTGGAGCCATGATGCAGACATGCAAATTGATACAGCCCAAATGTCCAAAACCAAGAAAGTTCTGGTGTTCACAGCTCAGTTTGTAACTATGTTCATACAGTTAGGGAGTTTTGTTTCAATGATCACAGGTTTTCTAACTTGTGTGTCAGTTATCACAGATGTTTTCACTTTTGTTGCATCGAGTTTCTAAAGTATTTGCTTTTAATTGCTCACAAGAGGAAATTCTTTACTTGTGAACCTATGTAACTATGGAGAGGTGAAACTATTTTTTAAAAATTTACATTTAAATAATATTGCACAGAGGTGTTCTCACTTCGGTCGTATACTGCATGTGACAACTGAGCACTGAGTACTTTATCTCTGAATGAGGATACGGTTGAAAGCACCAGAACACATGGGTAAGTGGACATGGAATATTCCTTTATATGCTGCTGTCTCCAAGGTCAAGAAAGATCATTTCAGTTGTGAACTGTCTCTCCCCACAAAAAAGTGTAGTCTATATCACAGAATATATGGCTACTAGGAGCAAAAAAACTGAATTAGAGAAACTAAAATGTTATTTTCGAGAAATGCAACCATTTGCAATACATTATTCCCCTTTTGGTTTATTAGTGTCAGAAAGCCAACTAAACCCAATTTAGGCCAAACATAATTATCTAATGTTCGTAAATCCTACTTGCCATGTGAAACATAAAATCAGATCCAGCAAATCTTGAGCTGTGTAGAGCGAGCAGCAAGACTACATCTTCATCTGGCATCCCGGTTTCTGGTAGCATTAAAAATGCATCATTTGGCGTGAAGCGAAGGTTCCTCCAGGAATACATTCAAGTTCACAATACATTCTGCTACATCTGCTCAAACTTCCCTTCTTTTCGAGGCTCGCTGTGGAGAGAGAGAGGCAGAGAACCACACAGAGAGGGGGAGTAACTCCCTACATAATGTCAGGAGTGCTGATGGGAGCACCTCCATCTCATCGCCTCCTCAACCTGCATAATCAAGTCTGTTGTCTTCAATTGAGTCCCACCGATGGGAACTTGCTAGCTTTGATTTTCGAAATTCTGGAAATCACTTTACATGATGAAAGCTCTAAATGGTTTAGCTGAATCCTTTTCAACATGCCGCTCAATTTACATTGTCGTTGTAATAACAGCAGATGACCAATGCAATTAGCCAGGAAACACGGTGCTTGCAACAATGGGAGGGAATCAGATGAGTGTAGGCGAATCTTTGGAGAAGAATCTGACTAAGACAAAATGTATAACGGTACAAAATTACAACTGTTTTCTTTCGAGGTGAAGAGTTCTGCTGGGTTCCATTTCCTTTTCATAAACTTTTTTGTCTATAATGTAAAAATAATGGATGCAGAAGCAAGGGTTTGCTTGTTTGATAGTTGGTCAGTGTGTGACGTAAAAGTCCATTTCATACAGCATTTAATGAGCACCGGGAAAAATGGAGACACCACATGAAAGTGCTTTGAAGTAACTAAATCGCATTAACAAAGGCAGCTATGCAGGTGTATCATATTAACTTGAATGCAAATGAGCAGTCAGTGTCAACTTTAAAGGAGCTCTGATAATCACCATGTCCATGTGGAGTATCCAAAGCACAACGAGACAACTAACGGCCTCCACATACACTGAACAGTGAAGAGTCTGAACTGCAGCTGCACTCCATCTGAAAAACAAAGTTATTTAATCTGGCAGAAACAATAAAATCTAAAATCATGTTAGCTTCAAAATGCTGATATATATGGCAGAGCTGCCATCCAGAAACCACTTCTGAGACCAAAGCACAAACATGGCCGAGCTGAGGGCCATTAAACCTGGATGCAGCTCTTGCCAACCTCTTCTGAAAACCACAGACAGCAGCTCCAGCCCTCGACTTTATACGAGAGCTCTACCTGTGTGGCACAAAATGGCATAAAGTGGCTGATGAAGACAGCCAAACATGCAGGGAAATCAAACTGAAGATAAAAATATGAGTAAATGAGTAAATATTCAACTTGAATTACACAGGCAATAAAAAAAAAAGACTCATTTGGGTTCTCGCGTTGCTGTTTTAAACATTAAAGTGTTTTCAAATTTAACACCAAGTGACTACACTCATTTAAATTTCATGTCTGCAGAGATTTTTTTTTTCAGTCCTCGTTTGCTGTAACATTGGCAGGGATTGCAAAAAGGTTGACTGTAGCTGTCAGGTAGCTGCCTGTGTGACTACAGCTCAGCATACTTGGGAATTACATCCATGTTGCACCATAACAGTTTTGTCAAGTACAAATGTACCAGTGCAAGACGTAGTTTGTGGTACAGAGAGGACGAAAGAATACTGGGTTAATGGGGTGTTAACTAGTAAGTTAGTTAGCTTAATTCTTCTTAACCATATTCATGATCTCTCCTAACTTAAGTCTTTGTGTTTCTGTTGCATAACGTTAACTGTAACTACAGTCCAACATTTGTATTCACCACAATCTCTTCCTAAGAGAAACCATACTGTTGTTGCCAGGCACCAATATTTGAAAAAAGTGAGGATTACAACTACTGGCATTGAATAAAAATAAAGTAAAATAAAATAAAAACTTTGTCTTTTAACACATTCTTGAGTTTTGAGAATTGTATCTGCATTCATGTCTGGCTATAGGGTGTATATAAGGTTGCAGCTAATTATATTTTCATTATCAGTTTTTAAAAAATGCTAATCAGAAGATCCTTAAGCTCAGTGTGATATCTTCAGCTTCAATTGCTCGTTTTTAAAGATCAACAGTTCAAACACATTTACTAGAAACATGCATGCATTTCAGAATCATGAACATGCCAAATGTTTCACATGATTATCTGATCAAAGTAGCTGCCAATTAATTTTCTATTTATTATCAAATTGCTATTTCAACCCATATTTCAAAACGAATCTGGTGCCTGTGAAAATCAGATGTAATTTAGAACTTCATATTTTTCTGCCGTGAACCATTTTTTATTGTTGCTGTACATTTCAGATGGGAAATCAAACACTTAGTTGTTCAGTTGAGACCCACCTTTACCTAGATTGTGCCACATAGAACATACATCAATCCACCACAACATTAAAACCACCTGCCTAATATTGTGAAGGTGCCACCAAAACTGCTCTGACCCATCTGAGCTCTGGCGGTGTCCTGTGGTGTTTGGCACTGGGATGTTGGCAGTGGATCCACGGATCAGGCATGGATGCTCGATTAGACTGGGGTCTGGGGATTTTGAAGGCCAAATCAACACTTTGGGCTCTTTGTTGTGTTTCCTTAATCTGGTCCTGAGCAGTTTTCACATTGTGGCAGGGCATATTGTCTTGCTGGGAGAGACCGCTAACATACACATGAATGCCAGCACCCATTTCCAACAGAATTTTGCATTTTTATGAGATCATCAATGGTATTCACTCCACCGGTCAGTAATTTTAATGTTATGTTCGACTGTGTATCTCAGCTGCCTTCCCAAAAATTGTTTCCCGTTCATCCTAGACTGAAGGAGTCGACAGGTGGGCACAGTACATTGGTGGGTTTTGTTCCCTGGGGAACAAAAACGACTTAATCCAGCTTAAACAGAGTCTTCTGTTGTTTAAGATTCTGTGAAGTAAGCCAGTAATTCTTGCCTGGAAAAATTACCACACTTTGTGGCGACAGAGACAGGGTAAGCTATTACAATAAAAGTATCTCTTCAAAGGGTGGGCACAGATGGCACACAGTTTGCGATGCACATACAATTGTAATAATGCATTTGATTTGTATTTCTGACAACTGCTCCGCAAACTGTTCATCTTGCGTGAGGCACAGGCTTCATCTGGGATTGTGTCATATTAAATTTAAACTTTCTATTCTGGCTCATGCAGCACCACCAACCATCCAGGACCCATACAAGCAACTCCTAACCCAGTTAGTGTGATGGAGCTTTGTCTCTTAATAAAGATTTTTATTTAAATAGAGTTGAAAATAAATACCTTTTAGTCATAGTTTTAATGCAAGACTCTTAGTGTGTAGAAATCACATGTTTTGAAAGGTGCCTTTAAATTGTAATATCAATTCTAGGGCTGCAGCTATCAATTATTCCATCTATTAATCGGATAAGAAATACATTGGCCTTATTAAACAGCAATAGTCAGTATAAAAAATAAGAAATGAGACAGGTCTTTTAAAATTAAAACGTGTTTTTCTGAAATAAATTTTTATTTTCATTGCTTTCTTTGTTCCCCTGAGTCCCATACATATTTCAGTCTATCAAGATATATAAAGGATCTAAAGGCTCTTCTAATTGACTCCCTCAGCTCAGCTAGCATCATACTGATTTACATTAGATGCTAACATTAATATTACTTTGTGTCAGATTCACTCTGTGGACTGAATGCATAAACAGGATGCTTTTACTGTGAAGTCGAGCTAATGTAGTAAGGCTAGTTCAGTTTTACAACAGACTTACTGTACAGAGTTTAATTATTTTTCCCCATTAATTGATCCCAAACTTGGGACACTTGTTGTGGTTTTCTCTGGCCTCTGTCTTGTCTTCGCCCCTCGTTTTTCTCTCTCACCATTTTGCATTTGGCAATAAACACAGAGAAGCTGCATATAGTTATAGTGATGCTTCCATGCAAAGAATTTATATCGCTGATTTTGAGCAATCGATTGACTCGAGTTTCTTGAGGACTCATTTCAGTACTAATTAATCTGCACCGTTGAAAGGTCACGAATTAGGAGAAATACTTGAACTTTACAGAACACAACTTTACTAACATTGTTCATTGTGCTATTATATAATTTACACGTGGGTATTTCATTTAAAATATACCTCAAATGTGCATAGAAACTGGCTTTATCTCTAATTCAGCAGCATGAATTACAAAACCCTCAGTACAGTGGCAATACAACTTTCTGTCTGTAAGTGACAGACATGTTTATTATTGGCTTACAGTGAAAGACAAACCAAATTTCGTCTTTGGTTTTCCCACTGAATAACATCCATATCACAGTATCGGCCTACACTACGCATCATCACAATAACAATATATATTGCTAATGAATTAATGAACCTATAATAGGTACTTTTGACTATTTTATGCCATTTTATACAATAGACTCCTTCCACTGCAGACAGTTTTGTGCACTTTATGCATGCTGGTTCACTGTCAAGGCTTATCGAGCAATCATTAATTCCATCTATGCTTTCCCCACTGTGACGAGTCAAAATGTCAGCTGTGAAAAAGCGCTATGAATGAGAAAAAATGATAATAATCAATAAAGAAATTAACTCTTAGCAGCAGGCCCAGCTCATAGACTTGCAGCCCTGCCCATGTTGGCCCAACTCCTACAGCCAGAGATATTTAAGGGAGAGATACAGCATGATCTGTGAGAGCATGCAAATTTATATTGTCCCATGAGATACCATCATGTTACACCTTCCTGCTACCACTAAGCTTTTTAAGGACTGAAACTTAATTAATGGTTTTAATCAATGATCTAAACATCAAAGACTTCCATCCACCCATTTGTCCCTCAGCCAAAAGCTGCTCATTCAGAGCAGCATTGCACAGACAAGCTCACAGAGGAGACTTTATCACATCGTTTAGCTCTTCCTGTGGGATCCTCAAGACCAGTTAAAGATACACAATAATCTCTCCAGTATCCTATAAGCTGAATCTCACAGAATCTTTACCAGACGCCTGAGCCACTTCAGCTAGATCCTCTCATTGTAGGAAGAGCCACATCAGTGGTTGGACCCCAATGTTCTCCCGAATGCCAGACCTCCTCACCCTGTCAGCCACACTGAGACCATCCAACCTGCAGAGAAGCTCAACGTGGCTGCAATCTCATTCCTTCAGTCACTTCCCCAGAACCCGTGACCACAGCTGATGGTCAGAACAAAGACTGTTGTTTGAGAGCTGTTCTCTGCGGCTCGGCTCTCTCATCACCACCATCACCCACATCGATCTCACAGCCCTCTTTACTGTCATTGAATTGAGATGTCAAGGCGGAGAGAGGAAGAGGAAAGCCTTTTGGGGGAAAAAAATGTCAATCTTCAACTTAAATCATCAAAACAGTGAAGTTGGTTAGCAATGAAGATGTCATCAATCACCTAATAACCTATTCATGTTCACATTCATAGATTAAATTGAATAAAACTGGTGCGATAAAGATCATCTCAAACCCTAATACATGCACCATTTTACTGTTTCACCACATAAAAACAGCACACGCATCTTCTTTTAAACATATTTCAAGTTTTAAAGTTGAATCCACACAGCACTCTCTCAACAAAAATGTGCTTTCTTAAAATCAACAAGCAAATGCAGACTTTGTGAAGCTACCACATGTGCCACAATTGAAATGCGCCCCATGTGGACTCCAAAAACTGTGCTGCAGCCTCAAACTTAGAGGTGCTATTCCTCACCCCGACTGCGTCGCACTCAGCTGCAAACCGCTCCAGTGCTCATCAGAAATGACAGTCAGTTGAAGCTTCATGGACGCCATCATTGAAAAATTGCAGAGGTGGCACCCTAATGTCATCAAACTGGCCTCTCTCCAGACCTCGGCTGTGCTCTGCTGTTAGGTCCATGAATATTACATACAGGGGGAGCAGACAAGCAGCCTTGTCAGAGTGTGATGCCCAACTAAACGTGCTTGACTCTTTGCCAAGCACACAAACACAGGCTTCTCTCGTGCACAAGGTCGATTGCAGCACTGACCATGGCTGCTTGTATTGACCGGAATATATTATGATTTTGACACATTCACACACTTGAATTGTTGTTCATGAGTATATGTTTTACAGGTAAACTAAAACACTTCACCAACAAGGATTACCCTGATATAAGTCTCAATTTTCTGACCAGCTATTACAAATAAGGATAAAAGGTGATCCTAAGTGAAATGTGACGCATTTTCTTGCATCTTCAGCAAACTTAAGGGTAATAAAAGTCTTTAAAATAAAGAGAACAAGCTTCTACACGGCATGAATCGGGTGTAAAGCAAGCAGAGAAAGAATGTAAAAAAGAGACCAATGGAGGGTAAAAACTAATTGCCCAAGGTCGAATCCAATTAATAATTAATCATAGTGACCACTGGTCATTTCTTGCAGCATTAAGATTCATAGATACTCTGTTAGCCTCTAACCTATTCATTCAGAGTCTTATGCATGACAGTGTTTTATTATTTCTAGTGTCAGTCCCCTGAGCAGTTCATTTTTTGCAGCACTAACACATTTGCAGATTCTTGTATATTTGGCTTCTTTGTTTTTTTCCTACAGAAAAAGCCAGGCAGACCCTCCTGCACTCAGCATTTAGCTCATTCTGGTTCAGGTGAATCTCCACATGGTACACTGGGCAGATGCAATATTGGTCACTCAGTGCAATTTTCTGCACAGCTGCAGCCACGCATTGTGTGCTGCACCCCACCCAATGGACTTAACATGTTCTATATGTGCAAGGTCATGCTGTATGGAGAGATCAGTATTCAAATAAGTGAAATATGTACCTTAGGTAAGATTTTGTAGTGTTTAAATGTGAAATATTTAAGTATTTGACATTTTAGCTTTTAAGTACTTATGCAATTAGGCAATCAACTCCATGGAAGGAAGTAAAAATGCGATTCATGCACAATTTCTGCCACAAATTTGAGTAAAATGCATTATAAAAGTACAAAGACACTGTTTCAATTGGTTGGTAAGTCTGTGAATGTGGTTTTCTTTTCACCCTTTCAGCAACAAAAGAAGATTGATCATATCACTGCAGCCTATCAACTCCACTTTTGCTACTAAATTCCCAGAATGAGAGAGGAGCCCCTAAGTTGGAGCTGCAGCCGGAGGAGCATTGATCCTCGGGCTGCACTCCTGCCAGAGAACCGCCTATGTGTCAGGAAGCAGCGACGCCGCTTGTCGCTCGTCGTGGGAGGGGGGACAGATTTCAGGAGAAATGGCCTGATTTCACACCAACTAGCCTCCAAACCTCCCCCCCTGCAACCAACTCTCACATAAACTTACAGTAACTGTTCTGCATAAACCCACATGGCAGCCGGTGAGCGCAGATCGCCTTTCAACTCCTGAGGAAGTTGAGGCGGATCATGGCTCCGCACTTCTCCAACACTTCTGAAAATAC
Source organism: Chromis chromis (assembly GCA_900302755.1). NCBI lineage: Eukaryota > Metazoa > Chordata > Actinopteri > Pomacentridae > Chromis > Chromis chromis. Next base: position 1,606 of record OMNN01062602.1, on the reverse strand, counting down.
GCTCACAGCTCGGCTCTGCTTCTCGCTCGCAAACACCGAATTCCGCGCTGCGCCGTCGCCTCTTTCCCCAAACACAGGCTCCAGCCCTCAAAGCAAAGACAAACTGTTTAGCGTGTCGGGCGTCATTAGGTCCCTCACAGCTGTCTGAGCCCGCTGGCATGAGGATTAGAAAGTAAAGTGAGTACTCACAGAAGGAGAGGAAAAGCACACAGCCTGCCACTTTGTGCCCGATGTGCGGGCTGTTCGACAGCATCCTGGGAGAGTCCTGTGCGCAGAGGGGGAAGCTCGCAGTGCATGGGCTTTCTGACAGTGTTTTAAAAAAAGACAACAGGGCTTTTCCTTTTCACAGTTTCACGGAAAACGGGGAGTGGGTTTGTGCTCCGGTAGGAAGACATCCCCACTTTCTCTCGGTAGAAGGCGCAGGGACGCGCTCTGCTGGCGGGATGAACTCACAGCTAACAGGCTCCAGCAGATGGAGAGAAAATAAACCCACATAGAGGAAGATCACTGCCTCTGCCTTCAAGGGCTGCTTCTGAGCACTGGAGCTGGAAATACAAACCTGCTGAGTGTCAACTTTCTCAGGAAATGATGACAAAGTGGTCAGTGTTTAGTCAGTTAGGTTTTATTTTCTGTTTCATTTTTATGAAAAGGTGAGTTTTTTCAAAATCATAACAGAGCACAACTTAATTGTAATTATAAAACTCAATATAAGATCCTGAAAAGGGTCAAGTCAATTTATTTAATACATTCTTGGTCCTCAGCATAAGTTACTTTAACTGCAACCTAAATGTCAGCTCACATACACAGGAAGTATTTCAGATCATTGGTAATTCATTTAGAATTGATGGACCTACGTGGGACAAAAGTTTTAATTTTCCTATAACTTTATTATCATTGATCACGTTAATGTGAAATTACCAGCCACCAGGGATTCTTAGCCTACAGTAGCAAGGAATTCATCAGGGTGGGTGTCTTCCCTCAAAAGTTGTATTTCTCACATTTTCACATATTGCAAATTTTTTTTTTTTAATGTGAAAATTCTCAAAGCAATGCTTCATATGACTCTTATGCAAACAGTAAAAGAAAAAAGTTTGGCATGATTTCAATGGTATTAGCAAAGCCCTGAACTGGACTATATCAAAGGGGTCAATAGGGGAAATATTTTAGAAATACTGACGGCTGGAGGGAACTAACAAGTATCCTCATTATAATTTTTTAATCAACATATTAATAGTTTGTTTCGGAAATTATCAAAAAAAGTGAAAAATATCCATCACAGTTGTGGCCCACAAACAGTCATTGACATAATATGACATTAAAACGAGAGAAGCAGCAAATCATCACAATGTTTGGCCTCTTTGTTTGTTATTCCAATAGTTGTCCATACATGTTCTCTAAATCAACAGATCGACTTGATTGACTACTTGTTGTTGTTCTAGTTAGCAGAGGCTCCCCAGCAGGTAAGATTTTCAGACTATTTTACTTTTTTCACATTTCATTTCACTAGTTTAACTGTTCATATGTGTGTGTGTGTGTGTGTGTGTGTGTGTGTGTGTGTGTGTGTGTGTGTGTGTGTGTGTGTGTATATATAGTATATATTTATATA
>OMNN01062594.1:0-31529 GCA_900302755.1 Chromis chromis | reverse complement strand
AAATTTGCCACCAGTTTTTTATTTTTTTTATTTTACCATTTTTAAACATGTGTTTTTTTCTACCATCATGGCTGCCAGATTTTCACGTTTTTTTAACAGATTTTTTTTTTACAGTGTACTTACATCACTGACAATGCAGATCACATGACGAATCATTCTGAATTCTCTCAAGTAATAGTTTGCCTACTGCTAGTACAACTACTATTAATACACGCTAGTGCTGCTTGTAGGCAGCATGATATAATTCTAAATTTGACTGCACAAAAGTTGTCAGCATAAATGGGAATAAGGTCAGCAATGCCTGTGATTCGTTATCTATATTGAATCAACTTCTGATGTCGAGGCTGATGTCTTTGATTTCTTCCTGAAAACAGTCATGTGATAGGAGTGTGGCAAATCAGGGAAAGACATATAATGACTGATGAGACCCAATCGGGAGGCAAATGCGTGTAATTGAAAGCTGTTTGGAGGAGCCGCATTGGAGGGTTTCACACACAAAAATAGCTGTGTAAAGAATGAGAGAGCAGTTCAGATCATCTGTTTCATAAAGTTACAGATGCTGTTCAATTATCTGTAAATTTCTTCAGTTGGAGCAATCCAATGCCTTGGTTGTGTTTCTGTAACCCAAAACACTGCATGTGTATTCAGCAGGAAATGTAATATTATCTAATCTGCTGTGTTGTCATTGCTACTGTTGTGTCTACTTCCAGATCTTCTCCTGACCCTTTACATTCTTACAAAATTGTTCAGTTGGTGTATTGAGAAGGCCTACCAAGCAGGACTTGTTACTTTCAGTACACTTCCTTTTTTATAAAGGAGACTTTGTCTAAAGGAAGCATCTCTACTGAGAGTTCAGTTGGTTCTCTTACAAGTGTTAATTGAGCGCTGTGAGTACTCAGTTTGTTGACAGTGTGATGTATAACAAAGAAATTACATTTTTAATGGATCTCATACTGTCAGGACAGACTGGATGCACTCATAGAAATCTCTCCTATATTTTTGCCCTGTCTGAGCACCATTTTAGCAGTAGTTTTCAAGCCACTTCAGCTGACAAATAAGTCAATAAAACTTACATTACACTGCATCTTCTCTCACATTAACAACATTTATACTATTGAATTTCCATCGGCATATGCTGATGCCACATATCATTCTGAAAATCATTAGCAACAATTACCTCAGGCTAATATCGCTTATATTTTATTTACCAGTGGGGAAAAGGATAGAGTCCTGCTTTATCGGCATCTCAGGGCAAATTTCTCAAATGTATAATTAGTGTTTTGATGTTCTTTATGTCACAGTTCCTTTTGATTGTGTATATGTTTGGAGTTTTACATAGGATTGTCTACCCAGGACAGTAAGCTACTGGCTGCGTATAGCACTCTTCTCACAATGAAGGTTCTTTCCCTCTCTAGTGTATCCCCTTTTAGATTAGAAATGTAATTTTAGGAGATGAATGCATTCTATTCCAGTTTGCTGTGATCAGGAGGACTGCTGTGCGGAAAACAGCATTGCTTCCCGATTATTGAATTTTTATGGCCAGGTAATTAATTGCAGATTCCATGTTTTGTTCTATTTCTTCCTCTCTGACATTTTAATTTCGACAAAAAGCCACGGTCTCCATGCGGCCCTTCTCTGGAGATCCTAATGGCCTATAAAACACGATGACTTATAGATATGGCAAGACTTCACTTCGCCAATGATTGTTTGAAACCTTGCTGATCACACAGAATTTAGTCCCCCCTCTTGCTTCCTCCCCGCTGCCATATCATCCCTGCCTTTCCGTCCCAACCTCCTGAATTCATTTCTTGTCAATTAAACTGCAGCTACAGTGCCCCGTCTGAAGAATAGGAATCTATCAATGTGTCATCGACCGGGAATTCATTATTGGATGCGGCCTGGTAACTTTTCAAAAGCAGCGTTCGGGCCATTATTCCTTAAAGACGATTGTCATTACTTGACCGGGCAGGCGAGTGTCCTTGGCGTGCATTGCAAGCACTGCATTTAAGGGCAGGGGGGAATCAATCGTAGCGAAGGGTGACAGACGCCATATCTCAAGGCAGACAGGTTTGAATGCTTATATCAAATCAGAATCCTTTGCTAGCACAGGGAACATTAGTTACCCCGGTGTCAGGAGCACATGTAGGCCACAGCCAGCCATCCAGGAAGAAAGAACAGGGGGGGGCAGGCGGTTTGTTATTTTATGCAGGTCGACTAAAATGTCCCGAGATATTGATGAGCAACTATAAAACATAATTCTCTCTTGTTTTTTTTTGCACAGTAAAAGCATATTTAATGCCTTGGCTTTTGTGTTTTATTTATTTATTTATTTATACGGCAAGAACAGGCATGCAAATGAAAAAAAATCTTTCATTGCAAATTGGTAAAATGCTGCATGTTATAATGCATATTCAGCAAGCTTACGTTAAGACTATGGCTCATTACATTAGGCCGCCGAACAGACTGTATTAGCATGTAACAATAGCCCTCCCTGTTATAGTAAGATACAGAACAGAGGTTGATATGAGTAAGTCTAGTTCTCAGCTGAAACACTAATCTTTCCCGTGCTCCCTGCTACTCTAATATATGTCCACGGGATGCGTCTCCAGCAGTGTTTATTTATCATCCCTCCCTTCGCTTCTTTCTTCTTTCTGCTGTCCCCTTGTCATGGCGCTCCTTTCTGCTGTGTAAGCACAAGACCGCGCAACATATCACTCGTGAAGCATACCCCCCCCTCCTAACCTTCAAGAGTTCTCCCTGTACAGTCTCCACAGCTCCGTAATGGCTGATGCAGTTACCATATTTCAGTCCTAATTGGGTCGGAGCTACAGAGCCAATTTGGGACGGTAGTTTGGAATGAGAGTTCCTCTGCGACATTGTTAGGCATTGGGATGTCTTCTGTGTTGCCAGGTGCGGATTGTAATTGCCACTGAATGAAAAGAGCACCTCAGTAGTGGAGGGCCGCTGTGGTTTGTCGAGGGGGTATGAGGGTACTTTATCCACAACACTGTTTTCCTCTGTTCCTGCTCAATAAGTCAATACAGAGAAGATGAGATTGGGCGACTTGTCTTGTTTACATCTTTCAGGTCTGCTTTTGAGGAGTTCCTTTGCCCTGAGAGAACAGTGTTTGTTCTATGCAACCAAGTTGTGCACTCATCAAAATGACGTATTACTTACCGAGCACCTACTGTATTCTATTTTCTGTCTTCCATCCCATTTTCTCCCGTGAAGCAAATGTGCTATCTCGCCCATGAAGCATTGCTCAAAGACGAAGATGCGTTTCACTGTCTGACCTTACATGCCGCTCCTCAGAGTCGGGATCTATGGCAGCCATTTTCTCTCTAGCCAGTCATGAAGGAGCAAGAGATGTAAATGTCAGTCTGTGTCTCCTTAACACTCAATAAAGGGCTGGGATTGGGCCCTCCGCTCCGCCAGTCGATTGGCCATCTAATGAGGAGAGGCCTTACCATAACTCTGGAAGATTCACTACTGTTTGTGTTTCACCAGAGGCCCTAGCACAGTAATAATTCCAAGTGGATAAATGTTTTCCCGATAACAAGCTGAAATAACCTGTCGGGCTGAAGTTGATGTAGACAAGAAGAATCACACAATTAGCGATCAGTGGGGATTTATCCCGGTAGCAGGAGACAGAAGGCAGGAGGAGCTTAGTCCTTTTCTCTGTCTGGCAAATATCAAGGCTACCTCGATCAGATGTGCTCTTTCTTCTGTATTTCCTCGGCCTGGGTGTCATCAGTCACCGGCTTTACCTCTGTAGCAGCCCTCTGTGTTTTTACCTCTAAATGCCCCCTCACACTAGCATTTAGCTTGTTAATGTAATTGAAGTCACTCTGAGGGGAAGGCGTTATGGATGATGCTCTTGCAATGAGACAATGCTCCCTAATCTCCGTTTATCTAGAGGCTACTTCCCACCTTGAAAAAGAGAGGCGGCCCGAAAATCCATTTAGATTTGTTGAAACGATAATAATAAAGAAGGTTTTTTAAATTAAAGACATCCGTTATTTCAAATTATGTTAATGGTCCAATCTACAATCACTGTTTAACCGCGCAGATTGTATAAAGCGAGACGAAAACCGTCTTTTGCAGAAGCTTATTTGAATTTTTGATTTTCTTTGTTAATTGGCACTTTCTCTGCAATCATGTCGAATAAAAGACTTATTTGAGTATCCTAAAAAGACAGAGATTACATTATGTCAGACTATTACGCCTCTCCACATCTTATAATGTTACAAGGCACTCTAAAGTTGATTAATAACAACCAATTTCGTCATAAAGAGGTAGGACTACTGTAGCTATTGTAATTAACCTTTAAGTGTGATGGACTTTACCGTATATTTCCCATTTCTATTACTGACCCACATATATCAAAGCAGGATGTGCAGCCGTTCCTTGCATTCGGGGCCTCCCAGGAGCCTCGGCGTACACTCTGTGTCCGATGACATCATATCCCCGCGGGAGTGTGAATTATCTTGTTTTCGCCAGATCTCTCATATGTATTTTCTCTGCTGTTCTTGCACAAATGTATCATTTAAACCATTAGCGGCACCTAGCTCTTTCATTAGAATGAACTATATCATCCCCTCCCCAGAGGCACCCGCAAGCCATCGGACTGTGAGAATACATTTCACTGAGAAGGAATACTGAAGGCGGCAACATGCCTCGGTAAAGTATTACTTAATTTATACTGCTAATGTATAACATTGATTCTCTGTGGGGAAAATAAAGGACAACATATTTTCAGAGCCCACATCATTAAGGTTTAATAATTTAGACCCAGTTAGCGTGATAATAAATATACTGGGGGAACTTAAGTGAGGGTTTTGGTGATGAATACAATTAGAAAACGTTGCACTTACATAGAAGAGTAATATGAATGGGGTGTAGAAATTAATTGGAGTAGGAGCAATGGTGTGGCCTGCGGTGTTTCACGGGAGGGATAAAAAACAGCCTATTTTTCCAAGAGCCCTTTCCAGAATACTAACTATCCCCCTGCATGCTGAGTTTCGTTATCGATATCTACATAACTAACAAATGGCTGCCTGAAAAAAATGGCCTCCTGCCTCTCCCGCTTTCTCCGAATGCAGTTTTGCATGTCAGAATTAAAAGACGGCGATAATTTGGGATTCTTGTGAAGCGCTTCATTTTATTGCTGTTACGATGTGCGGCTTTACATCATCCATAGTGGTTCTAGTGCATCATTAGATGGGGAATAATGAGATAACAGTCACAGCTACGTATGCAGACTCCAAGATTCATTCGCTTCATACAGTATGTATCAGCGAGACTGTGATAAGTCTTCATGTCTATTTATTATATTGCATCTCAGCTTCCTATAATGAAAGTGCATAAAAATATAAAGCAGCGATGATTAAAGTGAAATATGACATTAAACCAAAGGATTTAACATGTCCCCTATGAAAAATGGCCAGTACTATCCATCTTTTAAAGAAGTCCTAATCAGATGAATTGATGAAAACATCTACGTGCCGCAATAACTTACATCACATTTGTAAAACAAATGTCATTATGTTAAACAGGGCTTTTAATTAATTGCTGTCTCAGATATTAAAAACAAGTATATGATATAGTGTGTAAAATGATATGCATTTTGTGACATGAGTTCAGGCTTCATGTAAAAATTCACACCAACACATTACTATGTACACAGGAGAGGTTTTTGAGTTTGTCTTAAAGTAGCTATAATCAATTTTATTTTTATTTTTACAATAACTAAGGCTGCTTTACAAAGTGGACAACTGCCCAGAGACACCAGATGTTCAGGTGCCATAAAAACCCCTGCATCACCCTAAATATTTAGATTTTTCCACATAATTTGATTAATCACGCATTTCTTAGAATTTGTTTTTCTACTGAAATACAAAATCAACTATGATGGATCATCCAGCTCAGCTTTCTCGTCTTGAAGAGTCCCTCTAGTAAACTGCAGCTAACAATGACTTTCATTATCAACATCTTTGACAGTTATTTTCTTTTTCTAAATGATTGTTCAGTGATAAAATGTCAGAAAATTTTGAAAGGAGCCTGCCATTGGTCCCTGAATCTCAAATTAACGCCTTCAAACGTCTTGCTTAGTCTGACCAGCGGTCAAATACTCAAAGTGTGTTGAATTAATTAGCACAGAAAATGAGAAAAAAAATAGCAAATTTTCACAAGCTAAAACCAGAGTATCTTTGATGGTTTTTGTTTTTTTTAATTACTTAAACAATCAATCACATACCAAATGGCATTACATTTTCTCTCAAACAGTTAACCCATTGATCAACTCATAATTTCATTGGTAGAGAAAACAGCTTCTGGTTGTCTAGGGAAGTAAAGAAAACCTGTACAGTGGAAGTCAACTATTTTTTTCCCCCCTCTGGGTCCCTTTGGAAGTTAATCCAGGTACATTTATAAGGAGTTGGCTAGAGTTTTGGTTCACTCTCACAGCTTTGTTTTCGGCAAAAGGCTTGTACACCAAATGGTAATGACAGTTAGTGAGTAGCTGGTAAACATACTGAGGCATTTGACATGTAAAAAGCCTGATATGGGGATGAAAGAGAGCAAAAAAAAATGCTTAAAGGAGAACAAAAATTGGACTTGGACTCATCAGGTGGTCAGAAACGCAGCTCAGAACGAATGGTAATGTTGCTCCATAGCTGCTGGATGTGCAACTAAATAGTGAACTGTTCACTAACAAGTTTGTCTCATCAGTTTTGTGACTGACTTTCCTTTTTCGGACTATACTTTTCAAGCCTTCCTCGTGGTTACCATCTAAAAAGCACTGGGAACATTATTTGTAAAGTAGATAAGGGCATAAATCACAAGAATAAATTGTCACTGCCTAAAAATGCTACAAGAACTATTTATTTGCTGTAAAGCAGTTGTCCCAGTTGCAGTTAGTTGTGCAGGGTGCCATGAATTGGCAGTGCAAATGTGGTACTATTTTCTAAAAAAAAAGACATATTTTATATAGGGTTTAAAAGCTGTATGTGTTATAATGAACTTACAGATGCACTAAACATTTTACCCCAGTAACAAGAAAGCAGTGACAATCATGCAGTATTGATACACCGCTAGTGGAAAGGGATGTTTCTTAGAATGTGCAAGGTTAAATCACTTTTCTATTATCCAAATATGTTGGAATTTGAAAATATTATTTCCTATGTTTCTGTTGCTAGGTACAAAATGGTCAAATTCTGCTTGATTTTTGTCGGTTGCAAGAAGCTGCAACACTGCCCCTGAAAATATCGGTTTACTTACTGACTTCATTCCAAACAAGTCTGTCCAAGGAGACTGAGCTATGAGGGGTAGTATGTATTTTCTAACACTGATAATGTTCCAGTCAAAGACCTTGCTCTTCTGGAAAAAAAAAAGGTGGAGAGCTTGCAGATTTTTTGAAGAGCTTTCCCAGAGCTGGCTTTTACACCCCACCAAAAGATTAATAGTACGCCGCCCTTGAAAAATGAAAATCAAAGGTATCAAAAAGCTCCTAGGGATTACAGCCGGGGAGTCTGATATCAAGCCCAGTTTACTCTTTATGATGTCATTTTCTTTTTATGGAGGAAGCAGGGGGTGAAAGCTCAAGACAGATATGGGATCCAGGTTTTGGGGGTAATCTCCCATATACCACAGTGCATAAATCTGCACCATTGATCCCCCGGAATCATGCTTCTATTGACAAGAGCGAGTCTTTCTTTTTTGAAAAGTGATAACTGTGCAGGGCAGTCTCACTAAACATTTATGGATGTCGTTCCTGCCTGGGTCTGGGGCCCTGCTCTGTAATAGCTTTTAGCGTCATGTAACACTCCTACGTGTGAGTGAATGCACAAATGTGTCTGAGACCCTGCTGAGTAAGTTTACGCTTGCCGTTAATCATTGTCCTGGCCAGCTGGCTGTAGCCACTGGGCAGGTGGGCCTGTCAGGTTGGCAGCCTCAATCATGTAGCACTGAAACCGAAGCCTGGAGGGATGGCCGTGGCCCCGATGTCTCTCGAGTCCCCCCGTCAACTGGTGCTTACCAAGTGCTATTTCGACCGACACGTTAGATAACACTCCAGTGTGTTGAACTTGCTCAAGAGTGGTAATTAAATCCTAATAAACAGACACATAAAATTGAAAAAGAAGACATGATGTTTTTATTTTGTGTCTGGTTTCGTAACAGTGACACATTAGTCGGATTAATTCACCAGCTCGAGGAATTGGATAGCTTTCCACTGTAAATATGGTCTCGATGCTCTGGAGTGCTGTACTTTAAAAGGAAAATTCCAATATTTGCAATCAGGTTTTGCTACTGGTCATGATACTATTTTACTCCACTGTGGAGTTTTTTTTTTTTTAAACATAGACTTCAAGAACAATGTTGCTGTGGTACCTTGTGCCTCCTGAAGCTTTCCAAAAACTTCACTTAAACGGGAATAATCTCAAACGCTTGTCTTTGAGTCTACCCAAAAGCAAAAGAACAAGAGCATGCTCCTATAGCTGTTACAGCAAACTGCATAGCATAGGGGTTTGCATAGATTTGGGGCTCGCTCACATATAAATATAGAAGCTGCAGCAAACACAGGACAATAGTTTGTGTCTGCACATTTTTATTTATTTATTTACTTTGCACTTGTTTGTTGAGGATAAGATATTGCTTGTATGGATGCTGATTTCCCCCAGCTAAAGCTCTAAATTTGTTTATGTAAATATCAGTTTTCCCAAAGCTCAACAAATATGCCGCTTAATGCTCTGAACATATTGTGGTTTTTATTTGTTTATTTCTTGTCTGGTACTGTAGTTCTTTAGTAGCTGTTACTTCTGTCTGTTAAATATTGTCTCTGCTATTTAATTTTATTACAAATCAAATTAGTCACAGCTCTGGTGACAGTGCCACAAGTGCTCAGCTCATCCCTCACCAGCATCTTGTCTTATATGAATTGTTCCCGCATGCTGACCCTACTCACAATAGATTTGATACAATAGAGTAGATTAGTAGAGCTGAGGAAAAGAGATTCTTGCATGGAATATGTGAGAACACCCATTAAGGAATAGTTTGTGTGTGTTCGTTAGTTTGAGAGTTGTGCTCATTTCTTTTCTTGTCAAGAGATGAGAAGGTTAATAATCCTAATGTCTATTGGATTCTACAGAGCTACAGTCAAGAGACAATTAGCTTAGCATAGCTTAATGTGTGGAAATGTGGGAAACGGCAAACCTGGCTCTGACCAAATGTTAAAAGAAAAAGTCTGCACTATCGCACCTTGAAAGTTCATAAATTCACACATTAACCAAAGAAAAACAAAAATGAGTTGTGGTTTTATAGGGGTTACTTGCTGAAACTACTGGCCAGTGAGGGAAAACTGCCTAACTGGCTGGTGAATGAGGATGTGATGAGTGGCACTGGTTAGGATTAGGGTAAGAATGTCAAGATTAGTAGGGTAGGCCAATGAGATGCAGAGTAGGATGGGTCATGCCTTTACCACACTGCAAAATGAAAATTAGCAACTAGGTAAGGTGACTTCCAGAGGCCTGTACTATAAAGCAGGATTTAAGGTTAGCGAGGTAACTTCAGGTTTAACTCTGGATTTTCAGGAATACAGTGGTGGCTCACTTCCTACCAGGATTTATCACCGGGGTAACTTTCGCTGCAACCCTAACCTGCTACGGAGCAGGTTATTTTTAACAGATTGACACATATAAAGACACCCCCTACAGACCAATTAAATGTCATCACCATTCCTGGAAAATTCTGTGGAGCTCTGTGCATAACTATAGTGAGAGAGTCTATTAGGAGGACAAGAGCTTTTTAGAGTTTTTTCATACTGATATAACCCTAAAACAGAGGCTGATAGAGCAGTAAAGCCTTGTACTTGTTGAGCTTGTAAGATCTGCAGTAGGCCTGCTTACACCGTGTTTTTAATATTTGTTCTTTACTTGCTATCCAAACACATGGTCAGGGTTGCAACTGAAGGAATAAGGCCAAAACTGTCTTAAACACTATGAGATGACTAAATTCATCCTCCACCATGACCATCGCCACAAAAGTAGTTGCATTATATTCTTAGGCTACTTGATTATTTATTATTTAAATATTTTTCTTCTTCTTTGTGAGGAACATAAAGGGACCACATCTGTAATTTCATCACACAATCTTGTGTTGCATGATGACAATCAAACTGAATCTTGAATAAGAAACTGGCATCAAACTAATTTATACAATTTGTTCACTGTAATCAGATTAATGAGACTATTAACTCATATTCACACGTCTGCAACTTTTTTGCCAGGTTTTCTTCATTTTTTTGGCTGCATAAGCATAACTAAACAGCTATGTTGCTGTTAGCCCTGTTTCAATTTCTCATATTTGTTTAGGATTATAGTTTGTTGTACTTATAAACAATTTGCAGCTCTAGACCATTCCATGATTGGTCATCTGGTGCCAACACTGTGCTCATAGCTAGATTCAGAAAACCTGGGTTGATTTACTGATTTGATAACCAGATCCGTGTGACCGCATAGCATGACCGCAGTTGTTAGGCTTAGTTAAGCCAGGTTTGTTACCTGGCTTAACTAAACCTAACAACTGCTGGGTAGGTTAAAGATGCTTCAAAGTACAGGCCTCTGGAGTCTTGTTGTCCCTGTGAAGATGCCAGGAAACGTCATTACTTGGAATGTTTGCATTTCATTTTTGTGCATAAATTAGATAAAATATATTAGTTAACTTTAGAGGTGCAGGAAGGTGAATATATGTAGCATTAGACAGAGCCAGGCCAGCTATTTCTCTTCATGCTATGATGCTAAGATGCTAATACCCCAATTGCTTCCTAACTGCTTCATGTTTAATGAACAGAAATGAGAGTTCTAGTGATCTTCTCATCAAATTCTTGGCAAGAAAGTGAATTAGCACATTCTCCAAAATTTCAAGCTATTCTCTTAAAGCAAGTGCAGATTTTGTAGCATTTGCTTGCTGCTCCTTCAGCATTGGTGCACAGACCCTAACTAGTATCACACATGATTTGTGTTTTGTGAGCGATCACAAGATGAGTGATTAAAGTCAGCAATGAATTAGCAGCTCCTGTGCACTGGGAACATGGTGGTACAGTTTATAAACGGCTTGAAAACAAACCAGCTTGGCCTTTCTTGGGTTTCACACGGCCATCAAACTGTCAGGTCTAGGATCAGGCATCTACCCTTTAGTGTCTCCTCATCCCTTGCTGTGCCAGTAAATTCTCTAAAGAGCAAAGACTTCTTTACTGCAATCTTTTAGCGTTACATTGACAGCTATCACAGCCCTCTGCTTTCTCTCAACTTACATGCATATAATAGCTGCTCTTGTAAATCTTTAAGCTCTTTAAGGCATGTTAATTAAACAGTCAGGGACGATATGACACTTATTTTCGATATCCAGTGTCATTTTGGGCACGAACGTTCTTGATAATAATCAAGGGGTTTGGAAACAGAGTAGAACATGTTCCTCTATGCACAGCTTGTTCCTTCACCCTCATTTCAGCTTGAATTCTTTGCAGCTCGCAACAGTGATAACTCGCCCTGGTCTTGATATTATCTCCCGAGCCCAGTTTCTCTCAGAAAGTTGCAGTGAAATTTGTGATCCCGTGTAATGAGAGTTGAGGGTGCCGCAAGAAATCACGGCCATAAAGGTAGGTGCCGTAGATTATATTGACAGCATAAACACATGCACATTGTGCACATATTCACATCACTCACAGCTCTGTTTCCAGTCTTCTGTTTAGCTGCATTCCTGTGGGCAAGATTTATAAAAGCGCCAGTGACAACACATCCTACTTGGCCTTTAAGACCTGCATAAGCATTGCTGTGCTGAGGCCAGCTGGGTATTAATAGCTGGCATGGGGAAACGTAAATTATTGCTCTCTTACCAAAAATGTCATTCAATCCCTACCTCGACTTGTCAGGCTTGTCCTCTTGAACTGCTCAGTAAATCAAACCATATGTTCTGCCCAGGAAATAGTCCAAATCCACAGGCTCAGCAATTGCCAAATCAACTTATCAATCAAGCCCCATGCCTATCAATTTGAGGAGAGTAATTGTTTCTCTAAAGGGTCCTGTGTCCTCCATGCCGTCCTCTATTCTGTAACTGGCGCTCACTTTGTCCAGCAGTTTAATAAAGACACTTTGTGTCTGAGGCATTCAATAACTGCTACGTCCCGTTGTCCAGCCTGTCAAAACACGAGTGTTAAAAAGAGATGCTCGGGCCTATTTTGAGCCGGGATAACCTGAGGGTCAGTCAAGGAAGAGGGCAAAGTGTGAAGCAACGGACTGGCATTGTGTGAACACGCAATCACGATGCAATTAGCATGGCCGGAGTTGCAAATCACACAGCTGATGCTTCACTGGTTACAGCTGATGCACCAAAGAGATGAAAGTTGGAGGCATCTTTAACTTAAATTGACTAGTTTTGTATGTTTTCTGAAGCTGAACTGAACTTAGTATACGTATAGAAAAGAAGACAAACATAGGAAATACTGTTTCAGGTATTCAGCATGAAGACGACCATAAAGCTCCTTTGGTTAATATCACATTGAATCATGCTGAGTTTGTTAAGATATTTTCTGACATGTTGCAACACAATGCTTGGATTTATTAACTTATTTTCTGGATTTTATTGCCTTTGTTGCATTATCAGTGATTTTCAAAACTAAAACACATTTTTAGTCTTTAATATCCCCATATTTCAGGTTAAATAAACCCATGAAATCATTACTGTGTAAAATATAAGCACATCAAGACGGTTAATATCTGGACACCATGAGTTTATTTTACCTCCAAACTTGTCTCCTTTAAAGGCGCGAGCACGATCTGGTCCACTGGAAATGAGAGGTCATTTTAAATGCAGTTAGCACTGATGACACCCAGGGGAATTGTTTACCCAAATATGATTTAGTGATAAATGAGCTCAAATTTGTCGTCATCCACCGCTCCGTGTGTAAATCCTCTTGGCATCACTGGTGAAGCGGTCATGAGGATAGGAGCGGATTCCCTCGCTGGCGTGTGAACATCTGCTGGGCCATTTAGCCAGCTAATAGATCAGCCTGGAAACAGGGAGAGAGAACGAGAGAGAGACGGCGAGAGCAGAAGACATGCAGGTGTTCCCGGTCAGAGCCAGAAGACATCAAACCAAAAGCCCAAGCCAAATCCACCAGAGCACAAGCTGAATGACTCACAGCCTCTCACAGATAATAAAACAAGCATAAAGTTTGCTTAAGGTACAGGTGGGGGTGTTTTGCACCATACTCAAGAGAGACCCAGCACAGGGAGAAAGGTAATTGGGTGCATATGGGAGGAGGTAAATGAAAGAATTTTGAGACTATCTCCGTGGAATACCTAATGGGGACAGGACAGAAAAGGAAATTAAAAATTATTCGAAGCAGATGGACGGTTCTTTGAGTTTTTCGGGGAAATTTATTAGTGCCGTGAAAGAAATGTGTCTGTTTATTTTTCGCTGCCACGAAATGAACGGCCTGCTGAGTTGTGCTTGTGTTAGTTTATGACTGCCGCACCATTATTCATAATTTAGAATGCATTTGTTATCGATTCATGATTTAGCGTGATTTATTGGTGCTTGTCAGTTTTCATTCAAAACCCCACCACTTTTGTTTCAGCAGCGGGGCCCCGGAGTTTATGCAAAATATAAACAAAGTTGGGCGATATGCGGATACTGTTTCATTTGTACCTCATTACATAACCGCCTTGGCTGGATTCAAATGGCGCTTCACTGTAATTCATTTGTTCCTGTTATTTCCTGATTGCCAACAACAATAAAAATGAAATGTTCTACAATACAGTATCAGTCAAGAAACACTTTGTAATGGAAATGTTAATGGGAACATGTCAAAATCCCTCCGAGTTCAGACGTTGTTTAAAGTTCAGTGTGGTCAGGTAGGAACATAATATTAACAATTGATCAGGAACAGCAGTTAAGTATTATGCCGGCCCCAGGAGGATTTGTTAGGAAGCTGTTCTTTTCCTATAGCAAGCATCATTAAATCGACTGACTCTGGATGTCTAGAAACATAAAGGTTAGCATCAATATTAGCCCTACATGTGGTTCAAATTTGGAAGAAATATCTCAAGATTATATAAGAGGGTCAATCTGTTATAGTTGTATACATTTAGTTACCCTACTTATACGTTAACCTTTGCTTTCCCCAGCATGGCTGTTACAACAGAGTTTTCATCACATTTACTCCCGCCTCCATTCTGATTTGTTCCTCATGACGAACAAACACTGTCATTGATACAAAGCAGCTGATTCCCAGCATCATCAATCATCAGTCAATTGCAGACCCAGCAGTTTTATACTTTTAGTTTGAATCCAACTTGCACTAGCTATTGCTAAGAAAAATAAATGCAGCAACAGTTTGAAATTGTTGATAAATGTCTGGCCAAAGCATACCATCTGCAGACGGGGAAAATAAGATGGCATGTAATGTGGCACTTGCTCCACCTGTGGACCAAGTTTTATAATGTTGTTTCTGTGGGTCGGTATATGTTTTACAGTTGTAGCCTGAAAAATGATTTGTTAACTAAATCACACTTTTCTTAGGGCCTGAAAAAGCCTAATGCAAAGCCAATTTTGAGAAAAGTTAAATAAATCTCTTAACATTTTCTGTTAATTATATTTCTGTTTGTGGGTGTTAAAATTCCCAAATCTTCCATTGTACCCTGCTTATCGGGGTCCTATTGATTAGGACTTTGCTTGATTGACAGCTGATGCACATATTAGTCTTGTTAGGTTGATAGAAGTTATACCTTTCTGGTTTAAATCACGCAGGGCCACCAAATTCCAGTCTGAGCAGAGGTCTAAGTAAGTAAAAGCAGGCGTCCACAGCTTTTAACTATCCACAGTAGCACAGTGAGTGAGAAAGATAATTATTCTAATTTAGCTAATGTGATATAATTATAAAATTTTAAACCTTACATAAATCTCATGCATCCAAAAGATAAATGGCGATTAATAACTAGACAGAAGAGGTTGTTAGCTGCTATTCATTTCTTTGTCTGTCAGTTGCAAAAATACAAGAAGGTCTGACCTGCTGCTTCCTTATAGATAGGTGCAACAGGTTTGCATGTGAAAGGCCGACCAGTGTCAAGTTTCCTTGAAACTGAAGCATCTACATAAAATTCCATCAATGCTAATTTCATTATTTACCCACTTACTATTCTTACTGTGTCATATCAGTATGTCTTCCAGGAAAAATCGGTATGACCAAACAGCTCACGTTGCAAAGAACCTTCTAAATGTGCTTTTGAGTGAGTTAGAAGCCAGATCCATGAAGCGCTCTGCATCTAAACCAAACTAACGGAGAAGCCACATACAGCCTCACTCTAAGCACACTTGAACTTTTGTGTTGAGCTACTCGTTACTTCAGTTTTAGATAACAAAGCTTTATACCTAGAATTCGGGACAAGTGGTGAGTGCAAAAACATACTCTATGCCTTTGTTAGGACCAGATGTACTATTGGAGACCCTATGAGACCCTAAAAGACCTTTCATTTCTTCACAGATAAAAAATGCACACACATAAAAAAACACAAAAGGCAGACAGAGATGTCTCAGCCTGAATCATTCACCTCCTCTTCATGTGTGCCCCTCCGAGCTGCAGGCCAAGAAGGAAGATATGTTGTGAGAATTGTGAGAACAAAAACAATTCTCACCTTGAGATAAACAAGAGGCATCACCGAGACTGGCTCCCTTCCTGCTGCGTTCAGTGAACAGTTCCATCCGAGACAACCAGGAATTCACCCAACAGTGGAGTTCACCCACTGTCAGTACAAATAAAAAACTAGATCCAATGAGTTCTGACAAAGAAGTGCACTCTGGGATTTGATTTCTGTGGGCACAGATGAGAAGCAGCACAAAGTTGGAATCAATGGAACAAATAACACAAAAATGAAAGAAGTAAAGAAATAATAAACTTGTTTGCATAGTTTAGGAAACGGCTTTGTTCTCTTGCAGCACCACAAAAAAAATCCAGGTATCGTTTTATTTGATGAAGCCCTAAATGTCACGCAGCCTAAAATAGCTGTGCTCGTAGGAGCAATTAATGTTTCACTTGAACTGAAATTTGTATCAGAACAAAATTAATTTGGTTAAACGTAAGAGCAGATGCAGCCCAGTGGTTTGACTTGTATGATTATCTTTTCAGCAGGCAGAAGACACACCCTCACATCACTGGACTGGGCTCGTTTCATCTGGATCTAAACCGAGCTGTACCTTTCAAGTCTCAGATTGACACAACTGAGTGAAACAAACAAAACCCTTCCCGACAGCTCAAAAGCCTCTCCGTGTCTGTCTGAGGTTAGTGACGCTCCACCGGCTGACACATGGCGGAGGAAACAATTGCTTCATTAGCAAGAAGCAAAATAGTTTCAAAAAGACCTCGTTCGCCGCACTGAGAGGGAATTAATAGGTTTCACAGCGCCAACTGAACTGAAGTAAATTAAGTTCAGCACTGACAAAATCATTTGATGGTAGAGTTGCCTCTCTGTATTTTATAGGTGCTTGGCATTGCTGATGAAAAGGGCAGCGATTGTTATGTGAGGGCTGACCCCCATTTGGATGTAAAATGATGAAAATTAGTTTAATTGAGGGTAAAGCACTGGGGAGGTGTCAAATCAAAAGGTATAAATCTGATTGAATAGATTTAGAGATATATTTTGACATGTTATTACACTGAAACCTATTGTGAAATTACAATTATAATAATGCTGCATTAACAAAAATGAGTTATGAATATTAAGGCATAGATGTAGACCATTAAATTCAAATTATTATTCTTATTTTTATTATTTCAAACCAAAGTATTTACATTTTTTTCCCAGTCATCATTGTGTTTGCATTCTGCATTCCCATGCAGTAAGCAAAATGCATATAAACACACACTGAATCTACTGGAAAAGATGCATACATGCGGTAATAATGCAGAATACAAATGTCAAATGCTTTTAATGTAAAAGAGAAGCCAATATTTGAATCACAAGCATCAGTATTACCATTTCAGATGACATTCTTGACGGTCTTCTTTAGTCTTCTTATTAAAACATCGTAACACGTTGAGAGCTCTCAGCTCAGCTGTAAACAGATACACGAGTTGCTATTCTTCTGTTGCACGTCTGAGAAAGCAGCTGCTCAAGGTGTGTTTGCTGCTTCCACTTGTCAGTACATGTCATTTCACACAGACCTCTGGGATCTGTATTATTGAAATGCACCTGCTGTTGCCACCAGTAACCACAGGCAATGACAAATGAACTAGGACTGAAACCTTAAAGCTGCTCCTCTTCATATGCTGTATTTGATAATAGTGTAAAAGGTGTTGGTCGTAGTGATGAACGCACAGAGAATTAACACCCAACTCTATGGAGTATTTACATGTGTCTTGGCTCGCTGATTTGTTTTTTTGGCATGTTGATGGTAGTGTTTTAGTTTAGGCTCATCGCCCTCATCAGCATGTTTACTCATTAGTGTTTCTAGCAAGAAGCTCAGATAAACCCACTATACGCTACCTGCCCAGAACCAAACCACAATATACAGCGGCTAGTCATTGAACATAGCCAGATATGTCCTTCAGGAGCCAACAGACCATAACAAAGCCAAAATGTGAGTGGACTACAGTTTTTGGCACTAAAAGTTAATTTGGTACACTTTCAAAAATACCTCCATGATGTTGAGATCAGAGCCCCTGGGGAGGCATATTGTCTGCTGCTGGGCTCCTTGTTCTTCTTGTCACTGAAGATTAGTCTGGCTCGCCAGATATAGACCTTCTGCATCTTCGAGTAAACGAGGGTCAGATAGGGTCTGTGTGATGTAAAATTTGTCATGTCCCATTCTACAAAAGTCTGCACGGTCCTCTCTGCACAAGTCCATGTGCCGCCCAAAATTTGTGTCCAACAGAGGTTATACTAGGACACATGCTTGGCAGTAGTGTGAATGTGTGGAATACGAAGATATTACCTACTGTGCTTGTATGGAAGGAGTCCTTCAAGACTAGAAAAAAAGTATATTAGCAACAACTACTCATCCACAAGGGAGTGTAATCAAGACTTGCATCTGCCATTTCCACTATGCATTTAATGCAGTACTCTCATTCCCTTATGCTGTCTCTGTGTTACAGATTTCAAATTTTATTTCCATATTGGAAACAATGACAATAACTAGCTAGCATCCTACATGCTTTTGCTGCTTTTTGCAGTGAATTAGACATATTTAATGACTGTTCTCACTTTCCAGTTTGCAAATGTTCCACCTAAACAATATCCCCCAACAGTATTTTGCAGGGGCACCATTGTTGCATCCTGGGCAAAGCACCACTTAAAGTAATTGTGACTAGTTGAGGTTATTCCCCTCTAGCAGAATGGTAATTAGGCCAGACCATTCTGCAGCACTGACAGAGCACTGTGGAGATAAGTCTATGTGAGACTGCTAATGACAGTCTTCATGACTCTGGCTGTATGTTTTGGGTTGTTGTTTTATACTGCGGAATGATTTTGGCACCAATCCAATGCCTTCCTGGTGGTACTGAGTAATGGATAAACATCTGAAAATCCTAAATATTTTGCACAGTATTGTACATTTGATAGGTAGAAAGACCCATGACTTCAAGTTAATATCAGTGTTGTTCCACGTCAGAAAAATGTATCGTGGTCACTGTAAACTTGATAATATATCAGTGCTGTGATGTGATATAGCAACTGAAACAACTTTCACATTGTTCTATTATTCCATAGGTCACATGCTGATAATTTGAAACCTGTCATTAACATTTTGAAACTCGCAGCTGCCCAAACTTGAGCTAATAGATAATAGATTGAGCTAAACAGATGCAAGAAAATGACATCGTACTAGGGGATATCAAGCATCAAATTGAGAGTTAAAGTTCCAACAGGAAGGTTGCAATTAGTTACAGTATGTGCATCCCCCAACCAACACACAGACACAAGCATCACTACCCAACCCTTCCACTATCCCATAATGCATGAGCGCCTTGTTTGAATTGAATTGGCATGTCAGCAGGAGAGCAGGGCTTTGTCGTTGTAATGGATGCCAACATACTTAACCTCACCATTTTAGACATTAGCTTCCACCATCGGAACTCCTGAGAGGGCTGCTTCTGGAAACACTTTTCGTATCCAGTCAGTTTATAGCCTCTCCCTCTCAATCCCTCGAATGCTTGGCAGGGAGGCAGATCTTATGATTATACCAGCTTTTGTTTTCATCCTCAACATGCCTGGATGGGTTTGGCTTTCAAAGAAGTTCAAGATGTGGCAGACAGACAGGAGAGATGGAGCGATAGAGTTAAGGTGAGAGAGAAAGGAAAGCGGTGCAGGGAAACATGACTGAACTGAGAGTGCAATGCAGTCAGGACGGAATCTGTCACTCAGCTTATTGCATGTTGATGACTCAGGGTAGTTTCAGCTGTAAGCAGCTCCTGATTTATGGACAGTCGGTGAACTCCTGCAGCCAGCGAGGTAGGGAGGAGAGGGAGATCACAGCCCCACAACCGCAACAGGGCCTCCTTTTTTTTCAACAGAGCAGATAGAGTGAGAGAGGAGGACTGAGAGAGAGAGGCAGGGCTTGCATTTTCCCCCATGCCAGACTGCTTTGCACGGCAATTAGCTGTGTCCTCATTTAGTTTGCCCTGTCCCAAAGGGTAATGAAAGTCGTACATCATCTTCAGGGCCTGCTAATTATCCAGCTCAGTTGCAGGTAAGCTTTGTAACCATGAGAAGGCCTTGTCGCCAAGATATTTATTGCTCTTCCAATAAGGGGGTAAAAAAATACTCTCTTGAAAGGTTGCCTGTGCCGAGCTCCTCACATCCTTGACATACCTTTTTCGCAAATGTGCTAGTCAAAGGGGAAATGTCTTCATTCCACATAAATCATCTCTTCTGGTGCGGCAGTGCAAAATGCCCGACCGGAGCAGTGCGCAAGTGCTGGAAACCGGAGAGCATAAACATTTTGGGGGCGAGCTTGTCTGTGTTGATTTACATGTGGACGGCTAATGAAGGAAACACAAGTGAAATACTCTGCTCAGTAACGTTATACCTGCAGGACTGCTCCCGCTGGTTCAGTACCTATTACCGAGAAACATGTATGTTTGGGTTGGGTTGCTTTGGCTCTGAAATGCATTGCAGTTTTCTTGTCACGCTAAATATACTTATTTGGATAACAAACTAAAAACTTGCAGGTAGTCTTGACTCGATACTAATAAAGACAAAGTACTGTACATGCATTTGAATTAGCATGAAGTATAAATACACTTTAACAGTTATTTTTTACAGTTTTGTTCATTTACTGAAAACTTTGTAATTCCTCTATACTATACAATATTCTAAAGTCTCAAAATGTAGCATTATTTGTGTAAATAAGAACTAATACAGCTAAGGAAGACAGGCAGAGAGCAGTGAATACAATGTGAAGGAAAAGTGAGCGGATCATAGAGTATTCACTGCCATCCCGGCTAAGACGACACCATATATCCACCGTGACGTCCTGACATGTTTGGACCTACATTTGCTGTCACCTACATACACCGATAGGGAATCTGTCTTGGTCTACTGATTGTGGCCCTCATGCCTTCCTGCTGTCATCTTCACCCCGCCGTCCTATCCGCTTTGAGCTTGGCTGCCAGTGCAGTCTGGGTATTGGAGTCTGGAGAGCGCGAGGTGAGAGCTGGAAGGCAGAGAGGAGACTTATTGTCAAGGTTATGCCTCGGAAGATGATTGATGCCAGGCTGGGCTTTCCTGTCAGCCTGTCAGGAGGCAGGAATGTTTAATGTTCTCATTATTGGTTACGCTGTTGTGTATATTTCTCTGTCAGCGCCGCCGAGCCATCTGAACTGCCAAAGCACTTCAAAGGCCTGCAGGTCATTTATCTTCCCCTGACGCTCCCAATGCTCAGCCTCAGCTGAGTGCCAGTGATTTGTTATGACTTGAGAGCTGGCTGACAGACAGGTCCTCTGTAAGGAGGGAGAAAAAAGGAATCCTTTTTGTCACACTGTGAAAACATCAATGTTCCCGTAATGGGCTACAACTGTCAGTGGAGGCCAGCACCTGACAGTTGTGTGGCCTCACTAATTTGCAGTCCTGGTGACTTGCACTCTTCCCAGTTTAGATTTGGTTGTGGTGTCACATACAAACAGGCTGCCATCTGTTGTTCACCGCTGCTGGAGAGGGCGGAGAAGAAGAGGGGAAGGCTATGCTAATTGAAGACTCCTCGTCATTTCATATTAATCATCAGGCCTACATATTCTTTTCTTTTGAAGTCGGGGCCGAGGAAGGAGGAGAAAAATAACTCTGTCTCGTACAGAGACAGGGAAGAAGATGTGGCTCAGGAACACTGTCCAGAGCATGGGTGAAAAAAACAGCAAATAGAAGGCAGAGAATAAGAGATAGAGGAGGGAGGAGGGAGGGTCTTCCAGAGGGGGTGAGAGGAGGCTAGAGGGGAGGAAAAGGAAGAGGTGAGGAAAGAGGAGGGGCATGGGTGGAGAGAGAGAGAGAGGGAAGAGAGGAAAATCAGATCTTTGTTTCCTTTCCCAGGCCATGACATGATTAATCGTTTTCTTCTGATCTAATTTTGGAACATGAAAAACAGCACATTTGTCTTGAAGAAAAATGATGTGCCGCACAGTGCAGATGGAAATTTCAAGCCCTGAAAAAGATTAAAGTGAAATTCCACTCCTTAGACCTAATCATGAGTTGTAGATTATACTGTCGTCTTAACCAGATGGTGGGTTTGATTCCCCAGACCCTTCCTCATATTAATGAATGCTAGACTGTTATATTTGACTTTGGTAAGTGAAATGTCTATCAGGCCTAATGGACTGCCAGCCAAACTAACACACTCTGCACCTCTTTCTGCTCTTCCTGCATTTTTCATGCCTTGGACTGGCGCTCTATGTAGAACATTGTGCTTCTCCTTCCCCATTTCTCACAGTGTTGTCGCCCGCCCTGCCTGCTAAATATTTTCACACAGAGGGTGGAGAACAAGAACAAACTTGTGTCCACAGCTAATTTCCTCCCATAGGTTAGGGCCATAACTCTGGACTTACAAGCGTCACCTGGGGCAAGCAGGGACGGGAACTCAATAGCAATGTGATTAAGCTTCCAGTCAATATGACTGCATACACGGCAGTATGTTAACCAACCTAATTATGAGAGGGGTGATAAAAGGAGAGGAGTGGGTGGCCGGGCATTTCATCCTAGCACACATATGGTTACCCTGTGGCACTGTCCTTTCCCTACCAGAGACCCTCATGCACATATGTGCGCGCACACACACACACTAACACTCCAGTATTTCATTTTGAGAAGAGCCCTTGCCGCAGACAAATTGGGTTGCACGATTAGTTGTAGCAAACTATCCACTACAAACCAGGCTATTGTTTCTTGTGTTCATTTTGTAGAGGAGAAATGGATACATCTGTTGCATAAGTTCTTGTGAGAATATTTTATTCCTGTCAGAGCAGGATGATGACAGTGCACAGTACAGTATTTATTAAGTAGCACTGATACTAATTTCTCTTTTTTTGTGGGACTCTCTAAGCTTAACTGCGAAACAACTGACATCAGCTTTATTTCATGCTGCTATCCATTATTCTTCTGCTCCATCTGTTTACCTTAGGGGAATAGTCCCACCTCATGAAAATACAGAGACAATACTTTGGACAGTTTTTGTGGGTTGTTTTGGCTGCTAGTGAAATACTTGGAGGCCTTTTTAAAAAGCTAACTCTGCTTGCATTTTGTCTCATAAGGTAAATCCAGTGTAAGGCTGTCCACTTTCTGGCTCAGCCTCAGCTGTCCTGTCTGCTTCTGGACGGCCCGAACTGTAAAATCTGGTAGCTGATGAACTCTCGTGGCAGGCTGCCACTCTCCTTGTTCGCTAATGTAGGGAAATGCAAATGTTTGGAGGAAAATCTATGAACAAGGAAAAGACCAGGGGGAGTGGAGGGGAGGGAGGCAGCACAAAACTTTATTCATGAATATGCCAGGCGCAGACTCAAAACAACAGCCCCCTGAAAGTTGGACGCCATGGCAAACCGCGAACATGAACGTAGGGAGACAGGGAGAGCACAATGCCAATATGTCACACGCTAAATAGTTTTAAATTAGAGCCTGTATACGCCTGTTGGAGACTACATTCATCATACTCAATGTTGGTCTGTTTCTTGCAACCCTGGCAGTAAGAGCTTCCACATGCCAGTGTCGGCGCTGGGGAGAAACAGAATCGGGTTATCAGCAGAAGTTTACTTGTCTTTAATCAGGCTGTAGCTAATTACCAGGCTTCCACACAGTGTGGCCATAAGTCATTAATCATGCGGGGCGTCTGGGAGCTCTCAGCTTTGTCCTGGACCACTGCAGCAGACAGGAGCTCCCTTTTCCATGATGGAGCTCTTTCCCTCTCTCCCTCAGAACGGCGATGCCTCTAGCGGCAACGGCGTCGCCCATTAGGGTGTAAATTACAGGCTTCATCGTAGATACCCAAACAAAGGCTGTCTGTTGTACTTCCAGTTTCCCCCTTTCCAGCAGCCTTTTCCCCGCTCGTCTTACAAAAGATGACTTCAGAATTACTTAAGCGCAAACCCACGCATGTGCGCACGCCAAAATGTGTAGCGTTAGTCTGCGCCTACATTATCAATCAATAAATCAGCGCTAGAGGATGATGTCAGTGTTTTAGTGGCCGAGCTCGCTTGCTAGTTAGCTTGACTGACATTAGGTTCAATCAAAAGTTGCCTCAGAGAAAAGTGCTCTGGTAATATTTCTCAATGAAAATGGAGGTGAGAAATAAAATTGTCATTTAGCCCGACCAGGTGATTTATCATTCTGTCCGTGCTGCAACGCCCTCACTCACCAGTGACTAAATGGGCCAGGGCTGTTTTCAAATTATAACACTGAGGTCTCCACAAGGATCCATCCACGGCGTTCTGAAGGCACCATTTTTAATCTGTCGTCCATACGGCTAAAAGGATCGTCTACGTGACTGTCGGAGATAGATTATTGTGTTGAAATGTTTCTAATGGTGACATCCAAGCAGCCAGCGCCATGTGTAAAATAACAGGACAACAAGAAGGAGACCAAGGGAATGGACGAAGAGAGAGAGGGAGAGCAGGGAGGATGTCTTCTTCCATCACTCTGATCCCTCGGACAGCTCCATTCACCATCCTCCATCACTCTTTGACAGGGGATATTTCCTGTGACCCAAGTTCGTTTCCGTGCTACTAAAATTCCATGTTCAAATATACACGTACAAGCATCATTTCAAAGAAAAAAAACCTTTGAAAGGAGCTGGCGTCTGCAAAGTGAAGCTTTCAGCTGCTTCTCATGCAGCTGCATGGCAAACTCCCATGGCTGGCTGAACATCTCCATCGACCAGGTTGAACAAAAAATCCCTTTGTGCACATCGGAGGTCAACCTGTTTCCCATCATGAATAGCACATACATGTAACGCACAAAATATCTGGTGCTAAGTGATTTTTTTTTCCGGCATTGGATGTACAGACGTCAGTCAGGAAATATGAAAGGTTGCCATTTACTCCTTACTCTTCAGCTATTTGCTCACAAGGTTGTGAAGACAGACAGTGCGTCATGTAAAAAAGTAAAAGACTGGCATCAAATGAAAGATTGTTTAAAGTCAGAACTGCCAAAGCTTTATGCCCATCATTTATCTTGTTATCAATAGATCAAATTCACTTCATGGCAGAGTCATAAAAATGTATGAGAATGTAAATGGCTGAGTGACCCATTCATCTTGTTTAAAGTGGCAAATGTAACATGCTTCTCATCCTGGGTGATAAACTCATACTTCACTCTTTTATGAAGGATTCATTGTTGATGGTGAAACATCCTGAATTTCATTAAGGCGGCAGGTAGAGAGGCTCTGCTAAGGAACTCCTGCTGCAGTACAGTATCAGTAAATCACTCGAGCTGTCTAATGCACAGGATAAACCAGGATGCAGTTCTTTTTTTTTTTTTTGCAACAAAGTCCAATTTGACCTCAACATTTTCTCCTGCCATTCTGTTAAAGCTCTATCCAAAAGTCAAACTGAACGCTTGCTTGTTTTTTCTTTAAATCCACCTTTTAAAAATAAGATAGCATGTGACATTTTCACTTCATGCGCGTTCTTTGATGTCGTGTCCCGAAAATAACATCAATCATTCTGATTTCCTTGCAAGCAGAAAAAGTGCATGTGAGTGACTGCCATTTGGCTTCCACAGCCTGAAAAAGTTGTATTTCAAAAAAACCTCAGTGGACCACAAAAAAAAAATAAAAAATGCAATCATGCCACTAAAACTCAATATTTCTGCTGGACACAGTGAGTGGTGATTGAATCAAAGGGCAGGTTTTTCCTTCACACCAAACCCACCCACATACTGTACACACACATACACATTCAAAGTGTGACATGTACACAAATACACACATGCTCCTATGCAGAAACATACACACATTAGTCGACAGGGCAGTACACTGAGGTGGTTTATGCTTCTTGTCAGTTGGAGGGCGTGATGAAGTAATGATTAATATGGGGGATGTTTGGAAATGTAAATCTATGCTGCAGCACAAATAAACCAGGGGGGTTTCTGGGGATGATTAAATGGACATTTCACAGTTGATTGAGCATGCAAAAAGTCATCCATTTCCCCCCTAACTCTGTAAACAGCAACGGCTGCCCCCTTTCCTGTGAAGTATATGATGGTCGTTGCGGTTTTATATGCACACACAGGCCATTGAAGACGAATGAGTGGCTCAATTTATATAACCACTGGGATCTCCTGATTAGGTAATTTATATGGAGGACAGGTTTATAACTGCTAACTCACCGTCATGTCCCGCAACAATTATTCCCGAAATCCAGCTGTAAAAGCAGACAGTAAATTCTGCATTTTTCTTCCGCTGTCACCAGGGCCCATAACCGGAGATCTGATTTTCAATCAATCTTTTTTTATGAATGAAGGGCAATTACATCAAGAGAGAGAGACTTTCCAAATTGATCCGAGCAGTGAGGACCGGCGTGTATAGTGTCTATCCGAGGTTGCCCTCAGTGGCCTTGGTGAATCTAAAAAGCTTCCAATTTACAGGATGTGCCCCACATATGAGAAAATAGAGTGTCATCTCTTAAAGGGCCAGAAACTCATCAACTGAGGCAACAAACCCTATTAATTTTATATGCAATTAATCAGAAATAGCAAAGGATTCGACATCAGTAAAGAAAATCAAGATAGAATTTCCATCAGCCGTTGTGTAAACTCCTGCTACCTCCGTTTGCATATAGCCATACATCACAACTGCAGCCTACAACACTGATCACAAAGTCAAATATAATCATTGACAGTTTACATGACTGTCGGGTAGTTTATTTTGCTGCTGGCCCAGTGACATAGACTCCGGAGAGCTTTGTTGTCATTGTCTCCAGCGAGGAAAATGCATTTGCATCTCCAATCAGGCGCAATCGAGGAAAAGACTCGTCAAGAGTTATAAAAACAACAACATACTGTATCAAATTTAACAAGAAACAGAGCCGCTAATTAAAAGTAGGCAGTACCAACCGGATACAAATACAGGTGCTGTGATAGTGAGTGAGCAATGAAATATAAATGTGGTGATAAAAAGAGATATGAACATGTGGAATACGTGCAGTCGGCGGAGAATAACAGCAGTTAAAATTTACAAAGGGAAAAGGTTATCCATGACATTATTCCTCTTGCGGTTGAAGGGAAAACTGGTTTAGGCTTTTGACTGTAAGTAAACAGTGAAGTAAGTTTTCTAGGTCTTAGAGATGCAGTGGTGTTTGGCTGAGGCACAAAGTAAGACTTACTGGACTTAGAATTTAATGTTTTTGGCGAGGCAGAAAAAAGCTCAGAGACAAACTAGTCAGGCTGGTCAGTAGACCAACAGATCATTAATAATGTTTCCAAAAAGCTACTGTACGCTGTTCTGTAGGCTGTTTTTTTATGTGTTGTGGATGTGGGACAACAAAACAACACTGCAAAAAACCTACAACTAGAATCAAATTCTGATATTATAATGCTATTTTATATTATTTAATATAAACGGTGGAAAGTCTATAGAGACATTTCCTAGTTTAATACTCGTTTGCACAAAGTTTGCAGTTTCAAACATGGGCTATCATCTGTCTGTCAAAGTAAATCAATACAATAAAGGTCATAAAACACAAAATAACTACAAGCTGCAGCACTTCTATGCTACTTTCTAGTTTACGGTTTGAAGGCACCAGCTTAAAAATAGAAAAAAAAAGCCTGCATAAGTTGCATTAAAACTTTAAAAGTTTAACGCTGCGGTCCAGCATTCCTAGAAAATTGGTTTCGACATCTCTCTCAGTATATGTTGGTTTGTTCTGGACAGCATCTGGTGAGAAGTGGATGTGTGCTATTAACAAGTCCTCTGGTTGGGGTCCCACCCCAGCATGGCTGCTTGTAAATGGCACTCTCTTATGGAGACAAATCACCCACTGGTTAGGTTTCAATGAAAGGGGATACAGTTAGAGTACATAAATATAGCCGTAGGAAGCACCACTAACCATGTGATACTCAAACGATAGACTTTTTGTGGCCAAGGGCCAGGTTTCACTCCAAAGAGACTCGGCTACCAGAGCAGCTAAAAGCTCACAGTATACGGTGTGTATGGAAATTAAATCTGCAGCAGAGCCCCGGCTCAGATAGTTTTCAACAAGCACATTTAGCTGAGCAGATGAGATGGATGAACCATTAAATGGCACCCAGAAAAAATACAGAGGACAACTGTGTGTTGGCTCCTGTGATGTGTAGAAAAAGGCTTTGGTGCTCATCAGGATTTTAATGTGTATTTCAGCCAAATAGAGTCAAAGAGCTGTGGAGAGGAACTAGGAGTTAATCAAGAAAAACAGCACAAAAAACATAGATCACTGTTGGTTGCTTATTAAAACCTGACAGCCAGAACTGTGTGTGTGTGTGTGTGTGGGTGGCAAGTGTGAATGTGTATTACTGTATGTGTAGATTTAATATTTGGGACCGAAACAAACAACAACAAAAAAGTGCCAGGAGGTTGCAGCTCTCTTGCACGATATGGTATTGTGGGGTTTAAGAAAAACCTGCTATCACAGTTTATTTTTATTTTACGTACACAATTAATGTTGATGTTAAAAAGCTTGTTTCCTTATTCGTGCACATGCAGACGGGATCCATATATGATTAAATGCATGATTGAGGTCTGTAAAGCTCATTGTTATTAATTGAAAGCAGTTTATTTCATGTCTTCATAGCTGAGAAGATGCCTCCGATGGAGACAGAAAGGATGCGTGACTCCTTGACAGACAGTGGAGCACTTTACCATGACACACTGTACCGTGCAGCTCATGGATCAAATTAGCAATTACAACTTTGAAGTTCACGAGATTTAAGGAAAAGAAAAAAAAACATTTTGCATCTCACATGGCTGACTTCCCCATCATCTTCATACGTGTTCACAGCTGTCACATTGATTCTCTTTCTTTTTTAGCCGGGAACAAGGGGATATTGTTCGTTCGTTCCAGAGTGAAAGCATGCAGGCACTCAACCTGTCGAAACCACGCTGGGCTGTGCTGAGCTCTGAACTGGAAAATGCTGGCTGCCTCCCTGCAGTTTTGGACTGTCTAAAGCAGTGGTTCTCAAACATTTTCATGTCACAGAATTCCAGGGAGACACACATTAGGCCGACAACTAAAATTCCATCCCCTTTACTCTCAAAAGGCTTAGGGATAGCACTGGGCTTCTGTTGTCACTCTGACACACTCTTTACATGAGATAAATGCTTAGAAAAACAATAAAATTAAACTCCAAAATCTATATAACTTACTGTTAAACAAACCACCCATCTAACAGTAGATTAAATTAATGCTGCTTGCAACTGAACAACTCTGAACAACTGTACTCTCATGAAAAGAATGGGCGGCTCAGCTCTTGTCAGGGAGAATAATCAACAGGTGCTCTACAGTAAACACTCGGGTGATTAATCGCTCGCGTATCAAGTCTCTCTTTTCGAAAAGAATATTTTCAAATCGAATGAACTGCCGGCCACATTAAACATTAACAGAGAATAATATGTAAAAGAACAATGCCTTTTGATTGTCGGCATCCACGCAGTGAAGTTTAAATGACATAGTAATGAATAATGCCTCTCCGGCTTTGTTTGCACACCAATGGCTGGGCCTTCTACAACGGTGCTTTTTATTTGAGCTGGCATTTAGACCGGCAAACACAAAACATTTGCCAAAAAGCCGAGCCATTCATATTTCATAATAGGGCTCGCATTAAGAACACAGAGGGTAAATCGCACGTCAAAATTTCAGAACAGATCTGTTTTTTATTTGCACTGCATCGGATCACTCGCATTACCTGTGGTGCCTGGGACTGAGGTCTATTCACGGACGCATACAAAGCACACAACACTGCACCTCGGCTGCTGCTGGTTGTGCAGTGTTTCCCCGACACCCTGTTTGGAGTGAAGTACCGAGCAGCTTATTAATCAGTTGCTGAGAGGTCTCCCATCCATCCGAGCATATGGCTGCGTGCCTGTGGAACATTTTAAAGGCAAACAGGTCTATACAACAACCATTAAAAGCACAGAGAGCCATATCCCTGTAAATTATTTAGCTGGGAGAGGGTAGTAAATCAGTGTGAGTGTCATATACTGAACATGGCACATGCCGGAGTGAAAAATGCATACAGAGCGACTATTCACACTTGGCGCTGAGCATGGCATTTAAAACCCCATGCCGTCCACCATCTCTCCG
Organism: Chromis chromis; assembly: GCA_900302755.1. NCBI lineage: Eukaryota > Metazoa > Chordata > Actinopteri > Pomacentridae > Chromis > Chromis chromis. Next base: position 1,732 of record OMNN01062594.1, on the reverse strand, counting down.
CAGCCCTGTCAACTTCAGTCACAACTAATTCATTGAAGTTGATTCTGAATGATCCATTTTGGGAATTTGTACAATTGCTCTCTGCTGAGCATTGAGCTTATGTACACTGAAAGCGGTGGCTTATGCTACGTTTCAAATCAATGCTTTTTCCGCATTGTTATTTCAAAGAATGAGGCAAGCAGAAAAGCTCTCCGGTGTATCGTAAATGGAAAACTACGCTCGGCCTGAAACATATGATGAATAGAAACACTGACTTGAAGCATTTCGTGGCATTAATGGTCATCCGAGGAAAGCTTGTGCTGAAATTTGCGCTTTCAGAATGCTAGTTCTCGTGCTAAACATTTCACCCATAATCAGTTTTCCTTCACACAACTGTTCAAATATTCCATTTGTAATATTTGAGGCAAGAGTTATTCCTGAACGTCAGTGCTTGAGATCTGGCTTGTCGACAGGCTTCACTGTGACTGACACACTCATCAAAATGAGAATCCTTCTTGCCTGGGGGAACTGTGATACCTGTCAAATGGTGGATATCTTTTAATGTTCCTGTCTCAAATGCATGTCAGAGCAAATGCCAAGTCATAACATCAGTTATTACCTGGATGTTCAACGCCTGATTCCTCTTATTTACCTAAGGTTTCAAAAGATCCCTTCACTTGTCTTTCCGGCTCTCTTTGTGGTGGGAATCATCCTGGTGACAGTTTTTCTATCTTCAAATTTTCAGTAGATTTCATCTGTTTATTTTTTGATTGACTCCTTCGGGTGTGTGGCGGGTATGTGTGTGTGCGTTTCGTCTTATAATATTTAAAGCCTTGAAGGTTGATAACTTACATTCGCCAGCTTCCAGGTGAAAGAAAATTAACTGTTACAGACTTTCATATCAGGAACACTATGCAGGCTCCTGCGTGTTTGAGCTTATTCATGCAACGACTGTCTATAGGGGGAGCAGTTCAGCATTTGACTATCACAACTCTTTTGCCTTTTAAAATCTGAGGGATGATGGTGATCAGGTGCTATTTAAAATCCTTTGCTTTATACGGTTATTTTGGTTGCATTTTCTACAGTCAAATTACTTAAATCTAAATAATTAGAAATAATGCAGAGGAGCCATTACAACAGTCTTGCTCCCATTAAAGTTCCTACAGAAAGTGTTACTCAACACACTTCTTCAGAAAACACAGGTGACATTTTACAGGCAAATGCTGGATCACCTGTCTGACTGAATATCTACTTGAGTAGCCACATGAAATGAAGATAGACGGCATAGTCCTTCTTCTTACATTTGGACAGATGTAGATGGTCCCTTTTGCAAAGAGATGTTGCTCAGGTGGCATTTTAAGGATGAAATCAGCATCTACTTACAACATGAGATCACTAACTGGAATTCAGGCTAAATTAAAGCATGATTTATTGCTATTTTACAGTATAATTATCTTTCTTTTTGTTTTTTTTTGCAGATGTAATCACTTTTTAAAAAAAAAGTGCAGCAGTCATATTGTTTAATGTGCTATGTTTTTCCCTTTCCCTATGACATACTTTTCCTATAATGGTATTATCTGGGAGGTAGTATAAAAGAGCCCTTCTTGATTTTCTTAGACTTTAACTTTTTAAACAAGAAGCAACCTGTTTCAAAAGAAAAACTAACAAATTTGCTTGTTCAGCATATGGCCGCCCTGTAATGTTACCACTACACCTTCTGTGGGGTGGAAGACAACGACTTAAAAAAAGGGGG
>OMNN01062591.1:0-32601 GCA_900302755.1 Chromis chromis | reverse complement strand
ACACAAAGGTTTCCAGCTTAAACTCGATGTATAATGTTGTCATTACATGGTCAGTTTCTTAAACCCATACTGCTCTATTGCATAAAACTACTTCATGATAAACATATCTTATCTGAGGCATGAATTTCTGCATTTCTAAAAGAACTTTTGTAAATACATTTATTTGCTTTCTTGCCAAGAGTTATGTGAGAAGGGCAATGCCACCCTCGTATCTGCCCACAGGTTTAGTCAGCCTCAGCATAAAGACTGGCTCTTAGCATGAAGACCGCTCTGATGCTTGCTAATTAACACATATGTTTCTTTAGTCAGCACAATGTGTATAAAAATGTGTTGACATTTCATATAGTCCAACACAGGACCCCCTAAAACCATAACCTGTCATTCTTATCCTTCAGTTTTTGCACTTTTTTTCTGCTGGTCTTCAGTTACAGCTATAATAACAGCACATAAACATTCTATAAAAACATGACCAGACAGTAAATACATGAACAGGACTGTGAACAGCGTTCACTCACTAATGAGGCCTTTACCCCCAGCAGTGATGGGTGATGGAGATGGCCGGCCGAGCTGCTTTGCCTCCTCTGATCCGGTGGATGTGATGCTACTTGTTTCTGGGTCGGCGTTGACGTCCTTTCCTCCTCTCCTCTTAATGGTGCCGGTGTCTCCCTCAGAGTCCTCCCCCCAGTACGCCGCTGAGGATGAGGTGGAGCTGGCAGATGCCCAGCTCCCCCTGGCCTGTGCTGCCCACAGCGCAGCAGGACCCCCTAATAAGGCCTCTGGTCCACCTGGAGGAAGCCCTCCAATCCCGCCTCCACCACCGCCTCCGCCAAAGGCCAGAGTCTCCCAGCTCCGCCCCTGCTGCATGGTCTGGATGTTGTCGTGAGAACCAGAGGAGCAGGAAGTCCAGGAGCCACGCCCGCTGTCTGCAGCATCGAGGGAAACACGATCGCCCTGATCCTGAGTCAGTTCCTCTGAACTGGGTGAGGACAGTACTGTAGGGCAGCCAGCGTAAATACCCCGACAGTCCTGCATTGACGAATATGACCTAGGATGTGATAGAAAGAGAAAAAACAAGAAAATGACTTCACCTCTTCTGAGGAAAAACAAAGAGTTTCTAATTGAGCTCTTAGTGTTCCTACCCCAGACTGTACTGGTCGGGGTCGGTGGTGGCTCTTCGTTCCAGCCGTGGTCCCCCAATGTGAGAATCTCCGACTCCTCCAGAGTGACGGAGTCGCCTCTCCTCCTGGGCCATGTCGAAGGAGGAGTTACTAACAAGACTGGAGCGAGAGGAGATCTCACTGTGACCAGAGTCTGAGTAGGCGTCTCCCATCCTGTTGTAACCTGATGGAGAGAGGAAAAGGAGGCACAGGGAACATTATTGTTGGGACTATGAGTATAGTTAGTTTAAGTTGACATGTTTACCTCAGTCCTATCTGTGTTTTTGCAAGATGTAAATTTGATTTCATTCAAATTTTGTGGGAGAATAAACAACGCTACATTAAAGCCAGTCCCAAGGATGATAAAGCCTTTAAACAGTTCTCTACATGCTGAGTGTCCTAAGCTACAACAGATAAATTACTATGTGCCAATCAACATTTTTCAAACTTGTGTTCTAGCTCTAATTCACATATCTCAACTCTGTCAGTTCTTTCTAAACAACGCATCACACACAGAAGTAATTGTAGAGTAGAGCCATCTCCAAGTTAGCCGACCAGCTCTCTGGGGATGGGTGCATTAGACTGTTACTGAAACAGCAGTTTACTAAGACATTCTGGGTTTAAACACAAAGCTGAAGAGTGTGGAAAAGGTTTTGATACCATGAAGGAATTGGGAATTGCACAATAAAGTCGGTGAAACTATGGATAAATCACCAGTGCTGACTGCTTATTCGTGTAAGGACATATTTTCTAGTTACAGGCAACCGTCATTAAGGCTTTTACCACTGCTGAGCTCTAGAGTTTTCATCATGTAGTGGTCGTATTTTGCACCTACTATCAGCATAAATAAATCCAATAACCTCTTCAGAATACTGAAATTAAACTTTAAGGGAAGCCTTTACGACAGATGTGTGGAGAAAGCAGAAGTCAGGGGAGGTGGGTTTGAGTGCCAACTGCTGTAAATGTCAGAATCTACTGGGTGATATAAGAGTAAAAAGGATGAAGCGTCAACCCACAGGGCCCTTTAGGTGAGCAGCTTCCAGACAAAAACAGCTGCTGAACTGCGAAAAACAACAGAGGTCTGGCTGTAAAGTCAGAATATTTATTACCTAAAATATCTAAACTATCCCATCCAACAGCATCTACAACTAGAGCCAGACTAATATATAAATTCTGTACATTTAGGTGTGAATTCCTGTGTAAAGCAACTGACTCCAGACTAGTTACGTTCAGACCTGTACTAGTGGATACGTGGCCTGCTCATATCCTCAGTCCTGTAAGCAAACTCTACACTAGAGGCAGGAGGGGAATTTGGAGGCCTTAGCCTGACTTGCCTTTTCTGTGACATGAATTTGTTAACTCATGGTAGTTAGTAAAATCTAGGTTAAACAATAAAAGTTTAATTTTAGAGGGAACCTACTGGTATCTTCACACAGACTTAGCAAAATGAAAGCTGCAGTGCATGTGGCTGCCACCAGGTGGCATTTGTGGCCCTTCATGACAGAGAGAAGCAGCCTGGAAGAGTGGTGTTGAAGAGAAGGAGGGAGGGAGGGAGGGAGGATTATTGGCTTACCCTTCTTGGGCGAGCTCTGGGGGGAGGTGGGAGGGGAGGAGAGCTGGGAGGAGGCGTTGGACACAGTGTCCTCTGGCTGCCTCCGGTGCCTTTCGCTCGCCTCTTCTGACAAAGACAGGATCTTCTTCAGGGACTGAGGGGAACTGGTGCCTGTGGACATTTGCAAGAAGATGAGCAGAATTAACATGAGGAACACTGCCATTCCCCGAGGGTGTTGGGATGCTAAACTGCATTGTCTGGGATTTTTTTTTTTTAAATTTGCTTGTTGCCAGACAGTCTGTAGGTGGCAGCACTGTCACAAAGAAACTAGCTGTGCTATTGTCTGCAAATAACAGGAGGAAGAAAAAATGAGGCAATGGTGGCATGCAGAAAGACAAGGGAACAGAAGACAAGCTCCTCTTCTCTCAAATTTTAACAGCATTATTAAGAGAGGAATAATATCTATATCTACGTGTAGGGACAATTAGAAACACCATTTTTAGGGTAAAGGCAGCTTTGAATCGCTGTGTTTAAATACAGCTTTATTACGCTAAACGAATGTTCACCTGCATTGTGCTTCATTAAATAGACTCAATACAAAAACCTCTCAATCAGAAGAAAAGTAGTTCCACGTAGTATTAAACGTATTAAAAATTATTAGGTTACCTAAATGCTTAAGCTTACCAAAAGGTGGCAGATCCTTGACTGGCACTTTCTTTCGGGATGGGTACAGGGCCACGGCGGGGACCTGGAGGGCCTGGTTTCCTTTTGCCAACTGGCCCCTTTGTTGACTGGCAGCTCTGGGCACAACGGGAGAAGTGTCTGGTCGTTTGCCACTAGCATTCTTGGGTACTGAGTAGTGTGGGAGGGAAAAAAGTGAGTTAATTTTCAATAAAAAGTCACATTTTAGGCTTTAATGACAAATGTGCATGTAAGAGGACTGGTGAGGAGGTTGGAATTTACTGTGGCGTTTGAGAAAACAACTACCAGGGCTGCTGTAGAGATCAGAACTGTAAGCTTGCTAGCCATACAGAATCCTTTGACCACCACTCCCCAGTGCATTAACAGCCAGTGAGGTTTGGCATTAACAATGGGAAACGGGCCTGACAGCTCAGTCATTTTTGTTCCCTGCCAATGAGTCCTTAAGCATCTGCCTCTGGGCTGTGAATCCTGGGAATGTGTGCGTGTCTCTGGAGAAATATGCTCATAAACAACATAAAGACCTCGGTGCCTAATTTTCTGAATGTTTTGCCAAAAGACGCCTCTGCAGTGGGATGCATCACATAATGGGTTCATCTTCTACATCAAATTCTTATTTCCTATTAGAATAAACATATAAATGACTAAATCTTATTGACGCATGTGGCTGTTAGAGACTCACATGTGCTGATGGAGGGTTCGCACTGCAGCGAGAACGTCTGCAGACTCTCCTCGTTCGTCTCCAGGCTGAGGTTGGACAGGTACTGTTTGACCTTCCTGGCCATCTGGGCGTCCTCGTAAAGCTTTTTGGCGTTCAGGAAGGAGCTGCGTCGCACCCGCTTCTTGTGCCCACCTGTCTGGGTGACGTCAAGCACCGCCGCGTTGGCACTACCCTGACTTAGAGACCTGGGTGCACAAGCATGCACAAGAACACAGAGGAGGGGAGATTCGCAGGCACAAACAAAAACAAAGACACACACACAAATAGAAGAAGGCGGAGAAAGACTCATTAATGTGTTGCTTCAATAAAATGTGTGTCTAAATGAAACAATATTTTAGCAGAACTGTGTATTTAATACTAAGGGGCTACATATGGAGCATGGTACTCAAAGTCAGACATGCAGAGAGCAGCTTTAGATATTTCTCTTACTCCAAAACATTCCAGACATTCCAGACAGCAGAGGGGGGCTGAGGGATGAGGGCTGTAGTCAAACAACAGGGGAGTAGGAACAAGGACTAGTGTAACACAGTCATAGTTTACATTTCTGTGGCTTGAGTCAGAGCTCGTAGTAGTAGTAAAGGTTTTTTTTTGCTCATGGTTTCAGCCAAACGGCACCCTGACAATCGCCCTTAGTGTTACTCAATGAGAAGTCACACTTGTTCTTGTCAGTGGTAAGGAATGTACCACATTTCATAGAAACATTTTCATGTAATTACAGCTTCTGCATCTTGTAATTACAACTAAGCAGCTCATATTTTACAGATTAAGGTCTTATTATATGGATCTTGTAATTGCAAGATGCTACGTCTTAATTGCAGGTGCAGAAGTGAAAATGTTTCTTTTTCTGTTTAGAGTTAATGTGACGGGCTTCTGTATGTTTTCCATTAAATGTTCGGTATGCATAATCATAACCCATTTGACCACAAGAATGTAAAGCATGATACTTTATATCCAGAATCTCTGGCTGTTTGGAGGTTTGGTATGCATTTGAAACCTCAAAGACAGGTAAAACTCTGAAGCTGAAGCTGCATGCATTTTGTCGCAAAACAACATGTCACAAAAGGTCACATTTGCTAATGTAAGGCTGGATTCAGACATAAATTCTCTACATTCAGACATTTATTCTCTAATTCATATTATAAGCACAACCGTGATGTTTTCCTTTTAGTGCATTTTAGTCTAGCTTAGCACAGGTGACCTTTGTGTAATTGATTACCCTTAGGTTAGTGTCAGGCAGTGTTAGAGGGAGGATTCAACTCAAACCGGTTAATGGAAACAAGGTTTCAGAAAAGAAGAAAAGAAGCACGCAAATTGGCAGAAAGAAAGGCCATGGTGCAGGGAGGGCAAAGGTTGTAGGGTCACCAAACTTACCCTAAACTTCTCCATTTCTTCTTCCTAGAGGGTGGGTGCCAAGAACAGAGAAGCATGGAGGGGCAAAGGGTGGATGAGTCAAGAGAGAGAGAGAGAGAGAGAGAGGAGACAAAGCTTAGGACAGGAAAGAACACCAAGATCACCAAAGAGAAGCAATTTCACCAGAGACCCACGTGAAAGTCAGCAGAAAGGAAATCAAATACTCAACTAAGAAGAGACATCATTAGACAAAGACACACTTTCACAGAAGCACTGAGCACATCTTATGCCAACAATGTGTATAGGCAGACAGTTGCTACAGCAAACAGTTGCCAGAGGGAGCAGCTGCTTGAAAAAAAGCGTGATGCAGAAATGTTACTGAATCTACGTGAACCTGCTAACCCCACAGAGTTGGTTAGTCAGTGGAGTACTGACTGGTCCTACAGGGAGGGTGAAGGATCGTTATTAATCTGAAATGTGGCTCTGTTCCTAAAGGCATCCTAACCTGGTTCGGAACATGAGTGCTGGGTCCATGTTGACGGACGCCATGCGACCGACATGGCGAATTTCTTTGGCAATCATCCTCAGCTTCTCAAAGTTCACCAGGCCGTCCACTTTGGAGTCATTGCCTGAAAAATATGAAGTAAAAAATTAATAAAACTAGCTTACATACAGACTTTTTTGACATGGTTTTCCATATACTGTAAAAAAATATGGCATTTAATTTGTAATTTCTAAGGAAACAACAACCTGACAGCGACAAAACTATGTTACAGCTAAAGCAAACTGTTGAAATACCACACAATAGCTTCAGCTAAAACTACATTTTCTATTATTTTTAACAGTTTCTGTAACAAAAAATATATTTTGATGGTTTGAAAATTAGTATTTTGTTTGTACTATCATTGTACTATTGTACCAACATGGTCATAAAGAAGGACAGTATGACATGCTAAACCAAAGTAGTCCTAGCTTAGTGCTGTAGCAGTAAGTAAGTAACTAAGTAAGCAACATTTATTTTTTAAAGCACCTTTCACAGATAAAGATCACAAAGTGCTTTACAACAATAAAAGCAGAAAGATAAAAAAAAAAACAGAAATAATATCAGTAAGAATAATAGTATAAGTGGTAAAACTGATAAAACAGGTGAGTAACAGTTAAGAACAGAAACAGCAGTAACTGCACTTTCAAGTTGTGAGCAGCTGTGAATGTCTTTATATACAGATTTCAAGTCATCTACCTTCATGTAGGAAGGTGAGGTCCTTCTTGATGACAGGGAACAGGGGGATGATTGGTGGCTGGAGGTTCTGATTGTTGAGGACATTCCTGTACTTGGCCATGTTTCTGGAGGGGTCGAAGAGGTCCTGCAGGTCCCCGAACAGCTTCTCGTACTTGCTCGGTAACTTCTCCCATGTTCCTCTCAGTCTGGAGACTGGAGCCAGGTTCAGGCCACTGCACAGAGAACCATGGTTACTATCAGACTATACACCGCTATGGTTAATAAGTTGTAGCACTTAAGGGACTTGGGTTGAAATATAAAACAACTACAGTATTACAAAGTACATGTAAACTCAGGTACAACAGAGGTAAAGTATGTTACAAGTCAAATTCAATACACATTCATTGTTCCCTGTCTCACCTGATGATGGCGAACATGGAGTTGAAGTTCTTGCACTCCCGACAGTGCAGGGCGATCTTGATGAAGTGCTTGATGGTCTTCATGCGTTTGAGCTGGTTGGGTTCCCGCGTCACCTCCGTGGCCACCCAGAAGGTCTCGTGGTTGATGGCCTCCTCGAAGCGCTTCAGGCTGGCAGATCCAGTCTTGGAGCGCAGCTTGAACAGGTCATCGATGTACTCGGTGGGCTCGATGGCACAGAAAAGTTCGAAAGCTCGCATGGAGAGCTGCGTGGCCACCTCCACGGTGCTGAGCTGTAACAAGGAGATCTGGCCTTCTCGAAGGAGGTCCTGGGCGTCCTCATCTGAACATAACGTCTCCGTCTCCATGTTGCTCTTTAGGTAGTATCTGAGGGTAGAGCAGGTTTAAAAAATAAGACATTTTAAGCCTTCAACTTAAGTTCTTATAGAAAATATGACTACTGCACCAACTGAGGTTAATAAATCCAACTTCATTTATTATTATTTGCTCTGTATTTAACCAGGGAGGTCTCTTGAGGTTAAATAGAAAATAGAACATCAATATCCATGTAAGGAGGAAGAAAACCTACTGCTAATTCCCTGGTTTGCAAATATAATAGAAATATCATTACCTGCCGCTCAGCTGAATCCTGTCAGCTAGTTTAGAAAGCTGATCTGGTAACCGCCTCTGTTTGATGACGCCCTCTGGAGTGACGGACACCTCACATAGCGAATAAGCCTCCGGTGCAGCAGTCAGGGCAAACTCCCTGATAGCCTGGGCCACCACCTCCTTGGCCGTCGTGTCCTTCCCGATCATGATGTACCGAGACTGCTGGTCCGCCTTGAAGACTCGTAACACCTGGTCTGACATATCTGTGGAGAATGATTGCTTACTAATCAGATTGGTGTTTTCTATGAAAGATAAGTAGTTTTAATCTCATAATCAATTAAAGAAAAAACAGTGATTTTTTTCTGTTTTTCAAGGTTTAGCGACAGCCATTCAGCATTTTCCAGCACCTCATCAAGTAAAAAACACACCAGCACCTTTGCGACGTCACCCTAAAACCTCATTTCCCATCATTCATTCGTTTGATCAGAAACACATCATATAAATCTCAGTGAAAGCACCCATGTCCCCTACAGAACATTTAAAGGTCAATGGTCAGTTCAACGCTGTTAGCTTAACTCGATTAGCCTTCACAAGCGTGAATGCAGATTAATTGAGTTTATGTTACGTCTGCCCACTACAGTACAGCAGCTGATGAATGCCTGTAAGTCCGATACAGAGGCTGACAGCACTGACAAAGAAATGACTGTGCTAGGAGAAGCAGGATCACGAGAAGATACTCACTCAGTATGACTGGGGCTGGAGGGACACAAACAACATGTTTTGGACAGGAGTTAATGGAATATAGAGACCATGTTTCTATATCTCTTTTTTTATTTGATAGTAAAGATATTGAAAAGAAATCTGTCAGCTGTCACTGATTGTGTCTGTTTAGGTAGCTATTCCTTTTATATTTTTGGAAAAGGGTATTTGACCATTGCAGCCAATGTTACAGTTCAATTAAATGTCTTTATACAGTGCCAATTGACAAGATAAGTCATCTCAGGGCACTTTTGCATAGTAAGTTACAATATTATCTTGCAGAAAGGATCCAAACCTCTTCGTTTTTACAAAATTGCAGCATCAATATCATAAAATACCTTGATCTCAGATGTTTCCTTTGTTCTATTAACCCAAAATTGATGTCATATCTTAAGAGATGCTAAAAATATACCGGTGCCACAACCTTCTCTTTCTTACATTACATCCACACAGATGTTAAACACCCACCAGGCTGGTTGTTGAAGTCGAGGATGCGGTGGTGAGACTGCAGAAGGTCTGGGTTCGACGATGAGAGGTTCCCACTGACTGGCAGAGCCGGTGGGATCTGCTTCGACTGCTTCATCCCCACTATGCTGTCATCCTGCGATTGGCCCACGCAAACGTCACTATGGAAACAAGAGGAAGAAGGGGTGAGAGAGCAGTTCTGTAAACGACAGGCAGGGGGCGGTATTTGTGTTGGCAAGAGTTGGAAGCTGTGCAATCTATACAGTATACTCCACATAAAATATACCACAGTGCTGGCTGACTGGTGCGTTCACAGGCTTATATTTGGGTTGGTCGACAGAAATCAGGCCCTCGATCTTTAGGACAACAAACCGAATGAAACATCTACTTTCGTTTGGGACTACAGATAGAAAATTTAGGTGTTCCTACAGAATTTCCAAGTGAATGCAAGCTGCTATGAAAATACAATTTAATTTATCTGGAAAACATAAAATTAGGCTTTAAGTTCAGGGAAAATGAGGCTATGTATTTGATCAGTGAGGTGCTTAAAACATTGAGTTACTACGCTAATAACTAAATGAGATGTATCAAGATCTCTAATTGAGTTCAGAAGGTGATTGATCACATTGCATATTCACTAAACATTAACAAATCAGAGCAGCATGTCATAATGTCTGGGTAAAACAAACAAGAGTTTTTACAAGTCGGGAAAAGCTGAGAAACATACCCCATCAGTCACAATCAGGTAGAGATGTTCTTTTGCTTTCTTCTGATATAAAATAATCACAGATGTGCTAGTTTTGTGAATAAACAAGCTGTGCACAGTTTAACTTTATCTCTTAATGTCACCTACAACTGTCAACACTGGAAGCTAACTTGTACAGCTTTTATACTTAAGCCCTGACTGTTTGTGCTGATTTGTTCGCCACTGAAAAAGTCACGTCTTATTACTTGTAAGGTTTAGGGGGCAGGATGCTGGTGAGCGTCTTGTCGAAGATCTTCTTCAGCTTGTTGCGTCCTCCCACCGTGTTGGTCTTGGCTTTCTTGCTGACTTTCTCCAGGCCCATCACCTGCTCCACGTCCACCGCCAGGTCGGGGATAGAGTAGCGGCTGGCCTTCTTGATGTCCCCGATCTTTGGAAGGTGAGGTGCCCCGTTCTTACGGTCATGTTCCTCCTCACCGTCCAAGTCATGGTCTTGTTCTGGCCTTGTTAGCAGCTCTTTAAACACTGGACGGGAATATTTAGGGACAAGAATGAGCCATGTTGTTTGCATAAATTAAAACACTGTAAAAGTACCTGTCCGTGAGGCCGACCTTACCTAAAAGGTTTGTCTTCACAGTTATGGACAAGTGAGTGTTGTTCTTCAGAATCTCGTTGGCTTTGCTGAGCTGGACATTCTCAAAATTCTGCCCATTGACCTCCAAGATCTGCAGAAAGAAGACAAATCAGTCAGCTGTGCTTTACTCGACTGTCTGCATGATTCGCTGATATGTGAGCAAAAGACCCCAGATCATGCCTGGAACTTCTCTCATCATTTGTCTATCCTTTTGTCTCATTGGAGCAAAAATACTGATGTGACTTTACTGCCAACTCGTCTTCAATAGGAATATTAATCTTGTCTAAATAGGCAGCTGATGCATGTAGATGGTAGCATCTGCTGGTGGATTCTAGGGTTCAAAGGGTTAAGAATCTACAATTTTATACAATATTCAATACATATATATACATATACATATATATAACATATTAAATAGAAGCAAACTGCGCCATTGGACGTACTCAACGACTTCTCTGGTCACCCTGTCATGTCAAACTGCAGGTTATGATATACTGTATGTGTAAAGATAAATGGTAAACCTTGAAACCGAGAAAAATGTTGCAGGTATTAATCCATGCACTATATATTTTACCCAGTACAAAAAGAAGACTTGAGAATTGTATACATCATGACATTTAGTCCAACACAAGACTGTGACATTAGCCTTCTCTTTATCTTTGCAGCCTGATAGTTCCGGATGTACCGGATATTTGCATTTAAGCACAATCTTCTCACTAAGCTGCCATTTCCTTTTCAGTGGAAGAGGAAGTCACCTTTAACCATAATGTACATGCAGGCCATCCTCTGCTGCTGTGAGGCCAGTAAAGGCTGACCTACCAGGCCAAATGTCTGGTTTGGGATCAGTAGTGACAAGTGAAATGTCGCGAGGAGTTCACCTCTGACAAACTTCAGCTAATGACCCGATGACAAACTAAGTGAGCAGTTTTAAAAAAAAAAAAGGAAGGTGTGAAGGGTGTGAGAGAGTGAAAGCCTCCATGGATGTCAGCCTCCCTGCTTCCTTTTGGGGAAACAGCTGCAGGGGATGTTTGGAGTCAAGAGGGCTTAACTCACATCCAGACACTCTCAAGATGGTTTCAAGGATTAAGGGACTTTACTTAAAGCCCCCCGAGGACTGCAGAGTGTGAAAACGGTTGAGAAGTCAAGTTGTGAGGAGGAAGCCAACACAGGGTGCCCACAGCTACTGGCAAGTTCAATTTAAAGCTTTTCAAAGGAACCCTTTTAATGCTAGTTAGAGCAAAATGTAAAACCAATTTCGCAACAAAAAAACGAACTTGAACAGGAAAAAAACGATCAGTTCAAGTGTTCATCTGTGTGACTGGAGTGATTTCTCTGCAGAGTTGCAGTCCACAGAAAATTGAGTGTTTTTTCAGCTGCTTGGAGGCTAAATAAATTCCCTAACGAAATGGCATTACCGGGATAAATCACTCTCAAAATGTAGGGAAGATTGAAGAAATATCTTTGAGCAAGACACCAAACCTATTTGTGACAGATATGTAACTACAGCAAAAACAGTGAGGAGGAGGATCTTACCTGATCACCACGCTTAAGGCCGACTTCTGCCGCCTTGCTCCCTGGCTCCACAGCATCAATGAAGATACGGAAACCTTTCTCCTGACCTCCGAGAAGGCTGAAGGCCAGTGGAGAGTCCCTGGACGGCTTGGTCAGGGTCACCAGCCGTGGCTTGGCTTTAGCAGCACATGCTATGTTTAACAGTCTGAGGTGCCCGCACATTTTCTAGAAAAACAAAACAGATACGAGGAATCAAATATATGAATCGGATATTTTTTTTGCATATCTTAAATCTCTGCTTAGACGTCACACTTACTTCTTTCTCCAGATTGTTTTCAAACTCTTCCAGAAAGTGTGTCATGGCAGGGTCGCCCTCAAAGTCATTGAAGTGATTGTTTACCCACAGCAAGACTACCCGTGTAACCTGGAGAAATCACATGAGCAACACAGGTCAGCACACAGTTTACTGCTTGACTAACTGCAGCCAACTGTCCCGGCATGTCTACATTTGTGTACAGGTTTACAGACACTAAATCTTAAAGGTGTGAAGTTTATGTTTTAAAACAGGCATCATGCTAGACGGCTATCAGCTTATTTAATCTTCTAACTCTAGCATGTAATTTCCATTTTATGTAATTAAAGGCTCTGTCTGACCTACTTTCAAACTGTTTCTTCAGAAAATGAATGTTTAAGGTCAAAGTTTGTCACAGGATTTTATGCACCTAAATGTCTGAAGCACATTTTAAGTCTGGATTCTGAAGCTCACACTAAGTCCATGTGTAAATTTGTTTAGTTTCCCTGCTGTAAGGGTAACATACAGATATACAACAGTCCGGCTGCCCGTACCTTGTCCCTGAGACTGGGGTCGTGGAACCACTCCAGCAGCTTCTTGCCCACGACCATGGGGCTGGAGAGGAAGGTCCTGTAGGTCAACAGGAAGTCCTCGATGTAGGTTGGGTCCACCACTGAGTGCTCCTCCACTAGGTGCATGGTGAGACGCTCCGGCGTGCCCTGACATTTAAGATTATGCCGTTATTGCATTAAAAGATGACTAGCCTGGAAATGTCACTTTAAACATCCAGAAGTAATTATACTGTTCCCTGGTAAGTGAAAGTTTTGAGCCTTTCTGAAATGTAGATCGACTGAATGTTGATTTCTCACCTTGATGACGATGTGTCCTTTCCTGGTGCCGGTGCGGTCCAGTTCGCGGTGTTCCTTCACCATAACGATCTCTCCTTCTTCTTCAACCTTCTGCATGTTCTTCTCTACCTGGTTGAGGATGCAGCAGTAGTCCTGCTGGGCTATACACACAAACTGGAGAAAAAAAACAGGGAAACATACATTAGAGACAGATTTAATCCAGTTTAATGTTCTCTTGTCTCTTCTATTGCTGGGCCTGACCTGTAATATTTAAAAAGGCAATGCAGGGTCCTAACAGTAAATTTGTAATGTCAACCTTATTGTTTATTTAGAACACACTTTGGTTTCAATGTCTGTTATTTTGAATGTTAAATATATATTTATTAGACATGCTTAACACTATCGCTGTTACAAGTTACAGTTATTTCTGTTCCTGAATAACTTTAATGTAGATCAGTTAGTGGAAGCCAAAAATGTAATTCACATTACAGATAAGCGCTAACTAGAAAGAAATCCTGCATAGCAAGTAAACTACTATCTGCACTGATAAATTACCAAAAAGGGGCTTCCACTAATTAGCTGCAAAGATTCTCTCCTCCCAGCCACTGAGCGCTGATGAGTTCTGCTGATGATTAGAAGACTAAAAACATGTTGGTGCCTTTCTTTCACTGTTGAGCACTTTACTCTCATTAAACACACGACGCAAATAATGCGATCTTGCTCGTTGCATGTGCTGGCCTATTCTCTTTCAAAGTATCCCGCATTTAACGGGACGCTATCGCCCAAAGCAACTTTTGGTGTCATGGTTGCAAACACTTTCAGCACAAGTGGGTCACAGTGGGATTTAATAACATAAGATGGCCGAGCTTGTGCTGTGTTTTTCCACACTGAAATGCAGATTAAATGGACCTTACTGTGTTACAGACTAACCTAAACCCACTGTAGGAGCATTTAAAATGAGGAATCTACCTGGCAGTCGTCCACCTTGGTCTTCATGACACCTTTCATGTATTCCTTCTCCATGGTTGGTGACACCCCAAAACTGTTCCCCATGCACAGGATCTCTGTCCGGCTGTCGGGGTACGTCACCTCCACCGAACCGTTCAGGATCACTGACCACGAGTCCAGCTGGAGTCACATGATCACAGTAGTTAAATGTTTGAGAAACAAAGAGAACACAAACAAACAAACAAGAAAAAAAGAAATTCTACAACAGTCATAACTTTGTACATCAGACTTAGTTCAGTCTAGTAATATTCCCAACAGCTGGTGTCCCTTAATGAGTCAAAGTTATTTATCAAAAACAACCATATGCAGTAACTACAAGGGGACCGCTGCACTAACAGATGGTTTCTGACTTTCCTCAGAGGGATACAGCAATAGCAAGAAGCTGGTGGAGCTGCCCAGCAAAACATCACTTTAAGAAGTTTCAAAACACTCAAAGCATTGTTACAAGTCATACAAGATTGTCTGACATTAAAAAATATTTTATCTTTTTGAAGGATTGTGTAAACAATGTGGTTGCTTTCAAGAATTCCTGAAAAGGTTACACTTTGGAGGTCCCCATCTTTCACCCCGACAGCGACAATAAGCCCAGTGAACCTCTATGACCGGACATTAACTAATGGGGCCAGGCCTTAAAGGCAACTTCTGCTCTCTATTGTTTAGGTGCATTATAGCAAAAAATAACCAAATTGTCTTCATTGAAACTTCATGTCGTGTCTTCACCAGAGAGAGAGAAAGTAAGTGAGGCCGCCCTCGGCTGCCTAAGGGATCCTAGGAAGACCCGGCGATAAGAGATGTCCGCCATTCAGGGTTAATAGAGCAGAAAAAACATCGAATGGAAGAAGAAAGATTCATTGGTGTGAAGAGGTGAGACTAAGGTTCAGTTCTCTGAGACACACACACACATATATAAATAAAAGTTAAGGCAAGAGACAGTAACAGGACAGGGCTGATGTGTGCATGAATATGCACCAACACACACCTCCTCTCCATCGTTGAGAACGATGGTGCCGGCGCGCTCGACCACAGCGAAGACCATGACAGCGCAGAGTTCCCTCCTCACTGACATGGTCATGTTGGCAAATGCTGGCAGTTGATGCATGAACTCCAGTAATTGCTCTGTGAGAGGGACAAAGGAGAGAGACAGTGGAGGAGTTTAAGAAAACAGCAAACAGAGTCTTGACACTACAGAGGGCAGGCAGCGCTCTTGGCAAGCCTGCATTGCCCTCGATCTGGCCAAGAAGGCATGAGCTGGAGGCTGAGCATCAAAATGGATCATCGACACAATGAATATATAGCCTACAGAGGAATCATTATGTGAAGGATGCAAAGCCAAATATCAATTCTATTGATATAAACTTTAGGGCAAGCCAAGAATAATCGCTGACAATTCACTTAGTGACCTCTGTGTGAGTTAAAGGAGATCCAAGAGACATTAAACCACAGCTGAAATCAGACTGAGTTTAAAGTTTAAAGCCATTATTCTTGTACATGGCCAAAAAACTACTTTCCTCACATATCTCTAGAGGTATCAAACTATGCTAACATCTGTATAGAATTACCATATTTCTTCTCAGAGCACTAAAAAAGTGATATTAAAAAACAAAGCATTTGCCTTTTCAGAAATAATTCCCCCAAAATTCCACAGACTCAGTGTAGTGTTCCTGATAATGTTTCTAATATACCGTTTTTAACATTTAAATGTATTTGTCTCAATGTGTTGAGCAGCATATACACATTTTTGTCTCTACATGACTGTTTAACTTCTATATTAACGTCCTGGTTAAGTTTAAAGCATATCGTAAAACTAAAAGGTTACAAAACAGACATGTAATGACAAACTGATAAATTACCAGCAATAAATAACACAAGTAATTTGAAAAAAAAGGTGCAACAGATAAAAAAGCACATTAAACAGATGAACAAATGACAATTATGGTGACAGTATATCCTAATATTCCAACCAAATAAGTGATTTAAAAATACAAAACTGTGTTCAGGGTTGCCTAAATCTCAGTGTACACTAAAACGTGGACGTATGAAATCAAAACGGCTTTCTAAAACGATAAAGTTTTACAATCTGGGTGAACAAGTGCTTCAGTTGGGCTACATTTGACTGGGTGTGTCACCAAGGGGAAATGCTATCTTTAATACAAGATCCAGGACATTCTGCAGCACCACACACTTCTAGTGAAAGAGGGAAGATGCCCCTCTCTCCCCCGTCTACCATCCAGCTCTCCCCTCTAGTTGGCCAGCAGCAATCTGGTGTACTGGCTGACCTGGGCTTGGCATGGCAACAGCGTTGTGTGTGAAGCTGCGGAAGCACTGAAAGTTTAATGTGCTGGGAGAGGTGAGGCGAGAGGATGTGCCGGAGTGACCTAGAAAAGCCTGCCGGCAGAGGGAGGGGTGTGCAGCAGGGAGATCAGCGAAAGAGGGGGAGGGGGTTGGCACTTGTTCTTACTCTCTCTGCATCCAGTGCATCATCCTCCCCAAGTCCACATCTGTAGCTAAGCTTTGAGTGTGCATACTTATTTTTTTTAAACATGCCTATCACTATCATTGGAGTTGAGTCATAGCTTTAAGGGATATGATACTGCAAGCCTGATGTGGCTTCGGGAATTACTCGAAAGCCGACATCGTAAATGAGAGCTGTGCAGACTTCAGACAAATGTAAATTTACTGTGACCGATTTAAATAAGAAAAGGAGGGAGTGGCTTTTATAGAGCAGCAAATTTATCTAAAATTGGGACAAGAAGTGCCGTCCCAGCCGGGAACAATGCTGCTTGTGTTTTTTTTTTTACTGATATCTTCACACCATTCTCCAAAGATATCATGCAAATATAGCACTCTGAGGCAGGCACAAGAACAGGCAGGACTTATTTAGAATAAACACTGCATAGCCACATGTTTCTGTTTACAATAGTGGCATTCATAAGCTGCACTGTGACACAAACAACCCTAACCGTAGCTTATTCAGTTTGAGTTTTAACATACAACATAAACAATAAAAGGAGATAAACTGGGTGCTCACCTATGTCATCGTCGGTCCTGTCCATCGGGTCCTTCTCCAGGCAGTCCCGCACGATGTCCCGGCTCATGAGGGGGTCCGACGCTCGCTCGATGTCCTCCTCATCGTCGTCCTCCTCGGAGTCGACGGCTGTCTCCGGCAGGCCACTCAGGTCCATGTCACCTGGTTCGTTCTCTGTGGCCTGAAAGGAGCAAACAGACAAGAGATGAGTCAGTGATTAGTGATGGACACGAGGTCGGATTTGGCGTCTCCATTCAGCAGCAGCAGGTGGAAAACTACAGCTGTCCCATGGCCATAAGGTCAGATCTCTGCAGTGACCAGCATGTCCATCTACAGCCCTGCTCCTTGCCCAAGTGTCTTTCAGCGAGACACTGGACCTCCTACCTGCATGCTCACTGTAAACAAAGCTTTAGATTCTCAGCAAAAGGCTTGAAAAGTAAAGCCCCACTCATGACCGGCTGTCAAAACACATTTGTAAACAGCCAGCGTAAAAATTTCACAAAACAGACGCAGAGGTTGCACAGCACACACAGACACACACACAGAAGTCACTTTACAGTACAGACATCAGCTGCAACATGCCGCATTTCCAACCAAAAGCAAATTTTAAAAAAGTCTGTAGCCCTATTGTGCAGATTTGACCCATTTCGTGAAACGGATAAGAGGTATTCAGTACAGTATGAGAAAGACAGGCGTCAACACTGCATACCAAACAGTCTGCTATGCATAGTAACAAGCTAATTAACTCCCAACTTTCCTCTCCTCTCCCCCTCAGCAAACTCCACAGCCTGCCTCGCAGCCAGATCCTGTTCTTTGAAAGCACAAGATGAAATATGTGTGGAGCCGGGAAAAATGAACTAAGATGAAAAGCGAACGTAATGCAATTACTGGTGCATGAGCGATACTAACGGAGTTCTTCTGCCATCATCAAAGAAAATATTTCTATAAATGACAGAAGGACCATACTGCCTGATTCCTGCTCAGACAACATGAAAACCTCTCGCAGAGAAAATCAAAGCATTTGGAGAAAAGGACTTCAAAACATCGGCTCTGCTACCTCCCAACGACGCACCCTCTTACCCCAATATGGTGCCCAACCTCAAGCTTCTTAATAGAAAGAGAAGAAAAGGTTGCCTTTGCAAACTGTCCACAAAATCCCAGAGCTAGACGCATCTTCACCTCCCTGACTGTCAGGATGCTTTTAATTTTTTAATGCTCTGAGTCCCCGTACCCAGTCTCTCACAGAAACCCTATGTCATTTCTCCTCAAATGCCATGTGCAAAAGGCTCATTAATGATTCAGCGTCTGACTGGCCATTTGGGCGTCACTGGTGCACACCCAGGCGGGCGGGGCCAGGGCGGGGTTCGCAAAGAGGATGTGGGGTGTCCGGTTGAGGCCTTTGGACAGTGAAGCATCACAGATTAAGAGGAGGATATTATACACTTTATCTCAAATTATCATAAATAAACACAAACGGTATTGGTTGGATTTCTTCTTGAGCACTTATTTTAAAACCAGACATCTGCATATTCATTGCCCCTTTTCTACAGATAGCACAGGTTTATGATACGTCACACAATATTTTACAAAACAAACCACATAAGAGACCTGAGACCTTCATTTGCTTTTTACAACACGGTGCAAAACACTTAACATGGCACATGGAGACAGGCTGTTAAAATCCAAGCACTCACAGACATTATTTAAAATGCAGATCGCCTGAGCACCTTTGTATTCATGCACAGGCTTGTTTTCGTGTCGTGCATGTGTCAAAAATCCATAAATGTTGGGTACGCATTACGAGTCAGCGGGCAAGTCAGGTGCTGTTAATATTTCATCAGGGCTATTCTTGGATCAATGCTTTCAAAGTCCTTCTGGAGGACCAATTTCATGATTTATTCAGACACAAACAGCGCGCCATGTTGGCCGTGACGTGAGAATGATACGGGACTCTTCACGAGGCGCTTCAGTCGTACAGGCCAGAGGAGGCTGTGGAGATTAGAGCAGCAGAGTAGCCTAGCGGTTAGATTATTCATTGCTCCCATGAATAATCCGAACCCCGGTCTGCTCTCTAACAGCAACGATAGACTGTTGAAAAAAATGGAATGTAGAATAAGATTAAAATTTAATGTCACCATATGTCTTTGTGCCATCAACTTATTGGGGTCTCGAGTGTAAAGAACCAAACCTCCTCTGATTGGTTTATTCTAAAGCACCCCCAGTGATGGTGGCATGTATCGCTCGCTACTCATCTACAACTCCACGCTATTATTGTGGAACCTGCAGGGTACAACTTTAGCTACCAATAAAACAAGTAATGTTGCATAAAACAAACAGTTTGAGGAGCAACGCCGGGTCCCCTAGGGTAGTAAGAGATTAATATGAATTATTTCATCCATTTTAAAGATTTATTTTTGGCCTTTTATGCCTTTATTGGATAGGACAGTGGATAGAGTTGGCAATGGGAGAGAGTGGGGAAGGACATGCGGTAAACGCCCGAGGCCGGAATCGAACTCGGGACAGCCGCTACGCTTCTGCACATGGGTCACGTGAACTGTGTAATAGTTCGATAAGGGTGCTTGTGATCTGAAGCAGGTGACTAGTAAAACACCACCTATGTCTTTTATTTAATGGCTGCCATTTATGCCTTGTTGAATAGGACATGTAGAGTTCAGGCAATGATTAGGAAGCGAGAAAGCAAGGAAAATATATTTTTGCAACATGAAATACTGTTGTTTTTACTGACAATATTCTTTCTGGATGAGAGATGACTCTTTAATCATTCAAAAAAACAAGGGAAGGATTTTATTGGCAAGAGGTTGCAAGTACACAGAAACTATTGTTAACCTGAGCCAAAAGTGACAAAGTCGCATAGCTTGCTTTGCTCAAATAACAATCCAAAACCCAAACATAATCACTCTATTACCATTAAAGACGCAGAAAGGCGGCAAATCCTCAAATCTGAGACACTGAAACCATTTCCATTGGTAAACAGAGAAAGCACATGCACACATATAAGTAGTTCATCTGTGAGTTGAGCGGAGAAGTTTGATCATATGTGAAATAAGATAAAAACACACACGCTGAGACGGAAGAGATGTAAATATAGCGTTTAGAGACAGGAAAAGCATCAGAGCAGGGTTCCAGCCAAAGAGGATAGAGAAGAAGGAAAAACAGGACAGCGTTTGTGATTCAGAGAGAGGGGAAATCAAGAGGCTGCCGCAGAGCTGCTAGCAGATGGCGCTAAGACCGGGATCACAGGCTGGGGACAGTAGAGCCTGTTCAACCTGCCCCAGCCAGCCACAGCAAAGCCAAAACATATACACACACTTCTCCGCAATGACACACGCTCATACATTCCTCACCACGCAATATAAAGCCGCATTCCAACAAACCGAACTAATGCCCCCGGCCGGCGCACACAAACACCAGTCGGGGGGGAAAAGGCCTAAACACAACAAAATGACTGTGGCCCGACGTCCCTGAGCGCAGTCACAAGCGCGCTAACAAACAAACACATAAACAGGCACACAGCAGGTGACGGTATTAGGAGCCACTGGGGTGGGTGTGCTATGTTAAGAGGATTAGTGGCAGGGTTTGGGGCACGTCCACCAGTCACGAGATTTTGTGTACGTGCCTTCTTTTGAGTTGAACAGTTCTTTCTAGACGTCTCTTGAACGTAGATTTCCTGGTTAAATAAAGGTAAATTGAATAAATAAAATAATGCTCCTTCTTTTAATTTAGTTTTTCTTGTCTTTGTTATTTATTTATGAGATTATAACTCTTAAACACCACAAAACTAATTCCACCGGTGCTTTAAGTAATATCATAAGCATCAAATTGCTCATGAAGCTCCTTCACATGTACGTCACGGCTCCCTGGGAGTTCTGTACTTCTGCTGTGAGGTGATGAGAGCCAGACCTGGAGTCGGGGATGTAGGCGGGACCACCTGCTCACAGCCACCAGCCTATCTGCTCGCCTCCCGCTGAGCTCTGACAGCCTCCTATTAGTGTCTTAAAGCCTTTTTGGCAGCCAAGTCTTTAAATTCCTCTCAGTAATGTTGTCCCCCCTTAATGACACTAACCTCGGTTCACCACAAGGAGGAGTTTCCCCACCTTGCTGCTCATCAGCGCAAGTCTGCTGCTCAATTTATTCACACAGATTTGGCTTCACATTGCATCTGAAGTATTACCTAAAAGTTTAGTTTACACATGTAGTAATCTAACAAAAACCTTCTTGAAGAATAACAGGCCAAATAAATGTATTTCTCTAACTATGAATACATTCATTTTGATACTAGGTGTGATTTTTAATACCTTAAAAATAGAATGACCTACGACATTTCAGGAAAAAGAATGCTTTCTTGTCAAGATGTGAAGATTCATAACACTCTCTTGTTTTGTGAGGTAAATATGAAGCTACCGCCAGAAGACTGTTATAGCATAGCTTAGGATAAAGACTGGAAAAGGGAAACGGTTAACCCTGTAAACCCCAAAACCTGCTGGCAGTTTGAAAGACATGTTTGTTTGTTTATTAATCGCCAATATTGCACCATTATTGAGCCAGAAACTGTAAAACAGAAAGAATCTTCAGATTTTCAACTGTCCAACCATCTTAAAATCACTGTAATACTTCATCAAAATGACTTTATTCTACACGTATCATTTAATAAAGTCACCAAGAATAAAAATCTATGCTGTAACCCGAGTCTGAACAACCTAAAACTTATGTATATGCTCCTTGGTGCAACCACGAAGCCATTAGTGACTCAGGTATGACTGTCATGTGTCGCTTGAACTGCAGTATGGAGACAAATTAAGAATCTAAGTGGTAAAATACCTATAGTATGTTAAGTCACCATTTTTCCCAGTGTTTGTAACGCCTGTGGGCTCTTGGACAAATGTTGCACATGCTAATTCCATGATTTTCCAAAATTTTTGTTCATGAAAATTAAAGAAATTCTACTTTTTTCTCTCCTTTTATATGATTTATAGCATGATAACTTTGTTAGACTGCACAAAAGCCATTGTGTCTATTTTATAGCCATGGTTATGCTGATTTAATAGGAGGTGCAGGACTATATATTGCTATATATTGCAGTGAAAAATAGCCCACAGTGAGTAAAAATGTGACTGCTTGGGGTTTAGAGGATTACATTAGTTCTGGACAAAGGGGGATATCTACTAAAATCTACCAATTAACATGTTTATTCTATAAAAACTGTAAAAACAACAGGTTAAGGCCCCAGGCTTTGTGTAAGTGAAGCTAACTGGCTGTAGCTTCATATTTACAGAACAGTCGTCATTGATCTTCTCATCTAACTCTTGGCAAATATTTCCCAAAATGTCAGATCATGTCAGGCATTTTAATTATTTAAAAAAGGTGAAAATAAATAAAACAGGCCCTAGCTAGACTGAGGGAGGTTTCATGACAAGCTTTAGGATCTACTCTTCTTATTTATGACTACAAGCTACTAGTTACCAAACTGTCACACCTACTTAACGATCCAGGGGGAGTCCAAGCTGAGGATCCAGCGCCAAGATGTGGAGGCCTTACCTGGTAAATGTCTGACAGGCTGCTGCTTCCAGAGTCGCTGGTGATACTACATCCTGAGTGGCTGGAGGAGACGTGGGTCACCTGTGGATGTAAGCCGTCGGCCAGGTGAAGTCTGCTGAAGTCTGCGGGGAGCTGCACATACACACACACAACATACACACAGATGGTCAGTATCAGCCAGCCCAGCAGACACTATTGGTCACTCACACTGACACTCATGCTGACTGCCAGGCGTTTGGATACACACTTGGCCGCATGTTGTCCGTCAGTCTGTCTGGAAATTAAAGACTAAGCATCTAAAAATAAAACTCTCTTCCTGTTTGAATCACATTGCATTACTTTATTTTCCCCCCACTTTATCATTTGATAGCGAGTGAACGCAGGTGAACTGGCTGTTAAAACACAATAATGTATTTTTTTTTTAACTATAAACCCGCTCTGAAAAATTGGTCCCCTTTTCATTTTAATTGGAAAGCAGCCTTAAAACGCTCTTTTTTCCTCTCCACTTCTAATGAATAAAAGGGATTTATCTCTGTCTTCATTCCACGGCAGCGATTACACAATGTTAACTGAGCAAAAAATATTAATTAGTCTCACTGCAAAGAGCTCAACTTTACACATAATTTATTATTAAAAGAAAGGAATGGCAGAAAAATGGAGATGTTAATTAAATCATCTGACTTTCAAAGAATCTGTCAGAAACATTTAGTTTAACCATACAGGAAGAGAACACTAAACCTGCTATTACTGTAGGTAAAATCTAACTAAACCTAACATCTGTTGGTACTTGTGAAAATGCATTTTCTTCCTGCACCACATAACTGCGAAGGAATTCCTTTCACCAACTGAGCAAACAAACACGCAGCGCTGCATACATCAAGGAAACACCCTAATTAAGGTACGCAACTTGAGTAACCTAAATGAGCACGAGGCAGTAATGGGGGGGAAACCCCTCTGAGTTATTCATACATATGATATGAAGTACAGGAAAGGCACGCTGTAATTAGCAATATTGTAAATGAGCCAACCCGCTTCTCTGTGGAGATGACCCCGAAATGTAAAATACTTCAGAAGCCCCCTGCTGAAGTTTTAGGAGGCGGATGAATAAAATAAAAAGAGATGTTGCAGCTCTGAGGCGTTTATTTGAAGACTAAATGGGCTGTATTGTTTCCGTGTGTGAACAGCAACTAAATCAACGATTATTTTGATCACTGATTGATGATTTAAACCACTTCTTTGCCAATTTTTTGCTGGAACCAGCTTCTTAAACGTCCCCTTTTTTTCCCTGTTCAATACCAGTATGAATTTATATATCTGTCATTTTTGGAACATGGTTTTCCCAATTTTCTGACAAAAAGTAATCTGATATAATTATCTTTATCTCTAGGCAAGATTTTATATGGCGCCCCCTTCTGTCAGTGATTTACATACTGTGGCGAGCGATGTGGAAGAAAGACACTTGAGCCAGAGCTTTTGCCTTAACACACACCCAGCACACAGAACTGCAGGTAGCCATCAACCCCGCTACCCTTCTCACTCATGGTAGCAAAAACATTCATAACCCCGAACTCCCATGGTGCATTGCAGCGCGACAGTTCAGTCCTTGCTTACAAAAGAAATCGAATAGCATTGTCTTGTAGTAATAATAATTAGGCATTGCTTTACATTTGAATCAATGTGAGCTTTTCCATTTTAAGAGTTAATCGTAATAACTAGTTTTAATATTGTAGGGATCGGAGAGCCGCTCACAAGTCTGAGACTATTGTGCTGCAATGCATTATGGGAGTTCAGGGTTATTAATGTTGTTGACAGCACCATGAGCGTGGAGTGTAGCGGGGTTTATGGCTACCTGCCACTGTTCATGAGTTTTGTGGATGATCTGAGTTGTGTTCCTGTGTGTCAAAAAAAAAAAGTGTCTTTATTCCCTGTCGCTTGCTACAATATAATTATATTGAAGGTATATTTTTTCTCGATTTTGTGGCGCCCCCTGGAGGCCACGGCGCCCTTAGCATTTGCCTATATTGCCTAATGGGCGAGCTGGCTCTGTTTATCTCTAATCTATCTCAAACCTTATATTTAAAACAAATAAGAATTTGGTTAATTTACATCAATAAATGTCAAGCAAATTTAAGGCTCATCTTTATTTTAACTGATATTTCATAGGTTTCTCTACAATATACATAGTGTTCAAATTAAAGCCGTCGTATTAGATTAAAGTGCCAGAGGGGGTGAATAATCAAACGGCATAAACTGGTTCATGGTGTCTACAGACGTGAATATTTCATGGCTAAATGTTTTATTTACCAATATACATTTGATACTCAGCGGGGAGACACGTTTGCTCTGGGACACTTTCAACTCCACTTCTGGCTGTGGCAGATCATCAATATTACATTTTTAAACCTAAAAGTCAAACGGGGCTGATTTAACTAGTCTGGCTCGGTTATCGTACGGCAGGAAATCAGAGCCAAAGCTAACATCTTGAGATTGGGTTTCCTACAGGCTGTAATTTAAAATTTTGATAGTAAACAAGATTTTAGATTTTGATTTATTTGGGTTATTTTAAATGTTTCCCTCTAGATAGTTAAAATAAAAACTACTTTTGACCCAGCTTTGAATCGGTGAGATGATAAAGTTCAGAGATGAAACCAACTTTCCTTCAATAGATCCTGATGTAGGGGTGACAGACAGATTGTGCAGCTACTACCCAGGCTTTTAGGTCTTCACAGCTAAGCTATAAAAGGTAAAATGGCCCCTCAAGTGTAGTAGTCTGGGTGTCATCGCCCTAATATGTACTTGGGGCTGTAAATAACATCGCCGCTTCTGATGGTTTTGGAAATCAGACTCAATATCGGCAACACTGAAGTCTCACTTGGATGACAAATGGAATAGATTGGATAGAAAAACATCTTGGGAGGTTCATTTGCAAGTAAATGGGTTTGGGCCGTCATCAACTCTCGAACGTACTCTAAGAAAACGTCCACCGTCGCAGCTTTTGAGGCACTCGTCTGCATTACGGCTTAATTAAAGAGTGTTGTAGACGAGAGGGAAAGTGTTTTGCTGCCAGAATTATCACTGAGACTACTTCTTAACATTCATGAGGTGGAGCGACAATAAAATTGAGGAGCTTTAAAGGTCTTGGATGATTTTGGAGGTGTGGCAAAGTTATTTGGAGACCTTTTCTGAGCTCTTTGTGAGGGGAAAAATTAGAATATGAGATATATCAATCCACAAAGCTCCTTTCTGTGTCAGTGACAAGACACTGAGAGGCAGACAGTGGAGCTCCTGTGGCACTGAGGTGTGATGTGATTACACTGTGTCAAAGATTGCCATCACGTTTAATTATCTGGCTGGCTGCACTAACCAAAATGGTCGACCGGAGGGCCCAGGCAGTCACTAACTCCCCTCAGGCTTCTATTTCCCATCCCCTCGTCTGGTTGACTTCACTCTGAACGCCTCCAGCTGACTTCCTGCGTTATCATTACTGCCTGGACAATATTGTGTGATGAATCTCCTTTGTCTGTTTGGAACTGCACTGATAAAGCCTCATCGCATTTCCTTCTGGTGACTTTTACGGTGCAGTATATCACTCTTTGTGCAGCAAAACTCGGAAAGTGAAGCTATCTTGGAGCCGACGCTGTGACTAATTGTATTTATGATTAGACATTTGTTGTCAGAGTGCTGTGGCTTTGAGGCACAACTTTATTGTTATCCCTAAGGAAATTTGGGTTGCACCCAGGGATTACACACAGTTGGCAATAAACCACTGGGAGCTTGATATCAAAAATAAACCAGTGAGCTACACTGTTGCTGTGAGATGTTCCTTCATTATTAGAAATATGTTTTTCATGGCTGACATTGATATCAAATATTAGTAATCCTGGAGACTGATGGGCGGTATTTGGAACCGATACACATATGCGATGAAAATAATAATAATCTAACCTTTATTGATCCCCTTGGAGAATTTCCTTCTCTGCATTTGACCCATCCAAGTTAACCTTAACTATACATACTAGGAGCAGTGGGCTGCCGCGGTGCAGCGCCCGGGGAGCAGTCAGGGGTTAAGGGCCTTGCTCAAGGGCCCAACAGTGGTGGTGACTGGGACAAGCGGTCGCTCTCACTTTCCCACCTTCGCTTCACAAACCACTAGGCCACAACTGCAGTAAATGAAAAATTTAACTATCACTCAAATTATACCTGTATTTAATTAAAGAGAACATTTTTAACATTTTCTCTTCTGTGCTGACGGACAGATAGAAAGCAGCGGCTAAATCAGAGCCAAAGGAGCACATTTCAAATTTATTTTAATGGGAATCAGTTAGAAAAGTAGCAAAAGCGATAATCGAAAAAATTTTAAATATTAAATCTTATCATGAGATTATAAAATTAAAGTTATCAGTTAAAATGAACAGGCTTGGAGCCGAGTGCTAAAGACTGCTAGAGAGACTGATGCATTCTGGTATTTGTTTTATCATGGGTTTGTTAACGATAGCAGAAATACAGAATATCACCGTCTTATCCTTTAAATCCTGCCATAGAGGAAACAAAGCATACTTTAACGGCTGAATTGCTGCAATATTTTAAACATTTTTGGTTCAATACATGGGAGTGCACAGGGGTTAAATTAATTGAATATTCTAATTATTGAGAGTACAAGACGGGTCATGTGGAGTTTGTCGATACGGCCTTCCAACCAGGCACTTGAGTGGTCCGCATGTCAATAATAATATCCCCACTGGTTTCCACAACCAGCCAGAACGATCCTACCTCCTCCAAACAAAAACCCCCGACATACACAAGCCCCTCCCCCTGGAAAGAGCGACAGATAAAGGGAGGGCGGGAAAGAGGGATAAAGGGAGAGGATAATAAACACTTAATCCTTTCTCTCCACTCATTTAGGTCATCCGTCTGTCGGTCAATAAGCCAGGGTCCATTCAGTCTATAAGCATGTGGTCTACTGACCTCTTCGACCCAATGGCATGCAAAGAGACCGGGCCAAGATGGATGCCGGCGCAACAACGACGACATGCGCTCATTAAGCTTTTCCAATCGGTGGCATGACAACACAGCAATACATGCTGTTAACCCCGATCATCGATCCGCAGAGTCGACAGCAGATTCGATGCTATTGTAAAAAATCTGTTGGTGGTATCCTAAACACCAACCACAGCGTGAGATTGTGATTATTCGCCTACCTTATGTAGGTCTCTCTGTACTCCCGTGCTCCGAATTTAGTGTTCTCTCGCAAACAAATGAAGTGAGCTCTGCAGAACAACGAGCCGAAAATACATACAATCAGCTGTCACAGGAGGATTAAGCATCGCTCTAATGCTCGAGCCACAACACTCAGTTCTGCCTACATGTGAGCAGATGTGGCACTCCTTAAATTACACTGCAGACCTAATGACCTAGATTGCTGGGTGGAAGCCCTGAGTGGAAGCGCTGGCTGGCTCTCAATCTCTTTACCGCCTTTATGTAGTTCCTGTGCAACTAGATGCCCCATCCTGAGGGTGAAGAAGTTCTCTCAGTGGAGGATACCGTTCTCAGCGGTGCAAAGCATCAAAAAGCTTCCAATTCCAATTGTTGGTTTAAATAGGTTTAAATT
This sequence comes from Chromis chromis, assembly GCA_900302755.1. Taxonomy (NCBI): domain Eukaryota; kingdom Metazoa; phylum Chordata; class Actinopteri; family Pomacentridae; genus Chromis; species Chromis chromis. The sequence goes on along the minus strand of OMNN01062591.1, from coordinate 4,467 downwards.
ACTGAGCAAAATAAAAAATAACAACCAAATGATTTTTTCTTTCTGATTTCAAGCGACTGGAAAGCGCCTGAAGCTGCCCTGCTCCTTTATAAACCTTTCACTGGTGGTTTTAACTTTGTCTACTTGTTATCAAATGGGAAAACCGCCAACGTTGGAGGGCTGAGAGGCAGCAGGCACATCCCAGAGTTTCCCCTGATCATGGTGGCAGCTTCTCGCTTTCCTGAGCCTCACGGATCAAGAGATTAAAATCCTTTCGGCTGGGTGTCCGATTAAATGGGTTTGATATGCTCTCTGGGCTTTCCCCTCCCCAGATACAGGTCCAACAGTCAGGACCACTCAAGGCAACAGTTAGACAGGAGGAGACGGTTACCTACAATGAGACAATCCTCTAGAATCAGACTTATTCCAAATGCTAGGTACTATTTTTTTTTGGTAGATTTGAAGTTTCTTTGCACAGTTTTGATGTTACTGCCAGTTTTTAAATAAAGGTCATAAGAAACGTAGGTGGAATATACATTTTAGGTGAATAAAGGGAAATATTAGGAGTGCAAAGATCAGTGTTGAGTTCTTCACTACAATTTCCGTCTGACTTATTATTTCCGATTGGTAAAGGTTTGGGCACAGATCTTCAGTATGTGAACATCTATTCCATAAAATTTTCAGAGATAAGGACACGGTATTCATGATCGAGCTATCAGCAAAAGACAAAGTCATAAAGGTCCATAAAAACCTGATGAATCAACATGAAGTGAATTGTGAGCGTGTGCAACAGCACGTGGCTTGTTGCAGTAAAGATATAGTGCAACCATGAGAATGGAAATCCCAGGTCTTCAGAGGAAAGATAAGCAATCAGGGAATTGCACTTATAGCAGCCAATGGTGATGAGCCTACTGCGGTGATGTCATTACTGTAATAAGATCTGGTGGTTGTTATTGACTCAGCCCATGGTGGGTTTCCTGCTGGGATAAATGAATATTTACACAAGCCTCCATTTGTATGCTAAAAACATAAGAAAACAAAAGTCAAATGAAGGGGCAGGGAGGCAAGACAAAGAAATGAGAGCTGGGGAAGCTGCATATATGAATTTAAGGACCTTTGGCAAACTTGTGGAAAAGAATGCAATTAAAAATGCACCAATTAGAACCAAAATAAAGTAAAACTGACAGCTATCTACCCTGACTGCAGAAACGGTCGCTACATCGATTTTCTGAAAGGCAGCAAATCAAACAACAAGTCAAACTTAGATCACTGAGCTCATGATTGACACCGTGTTCACTTCTTGGCACGTCTGCATGTTTTGTCTAACTTGAAGGGAATGTGTTTCAGGTTTCTAGTCATGTTTTGGCACTACTAAGTATTCTACGCTGCCAATAGCAATTCTTTAATTAGAATTATGTGCTACTTGATAGCTATTCTGTCTTCACCTCATTATAGTAACCCTACAATAAATGTTTTAAGGACAATTCAAGTGTGTAGAGTGGTTAGAACTCTCATACATTTATGGAAAACCAGTCAAATCAACATTAAAAGATCTATTTTGACAAAAGGTATCAGTGCAATGACATGCAAATCTTTGGGTCTATATATTATTATAAAGCCATGTCAGACATGTATTAAAATGTGATATAAAAGCATGGGTATGTATTTTTTTTTGACTGGGCAGGAGTCTAGGAGTCTCTCCCTGGAAATCTTGAACATCAAAAATTCTATTTAATAAATTTGTATGCACCAATTTGGGCCCTTTGAGCATCAATTTATCATGGAAATATTTTTATGTGAAAGAAAACACAACATTTATGCACAATCAGCACACAATATAGTGTTTTTTGTTTGTTTGTTTGTTTTTCAAAATTAAAGTTCACTGGGGACAAATGCATGTGTTCTAAATATGGAGGATGTATTCTCTGCACCCCCCTCAAATCCACACCTATGTATAAAAGGTAAAATCAAGATCGATAGTGCCATACTTTATATGTGCATGTTTTAGACCCAGGCAAGGTATCTGTATTTGTATTGCACCTTTTAAAAATTAGGGAGTTCATAGTGCTTCCCAAAAGATAAAAAGAGCTTTAACACACAGAAATCTAGCCTCACTTGTGGCTTTTGGCTTTACATCTCAAAAGACATAAAACTTGTAAACAAATAGCAACAAACACATGATGTGAAAAACAGAAAAGATGCTGAAACATGCAACAGTTTTTAAAATTCTGAATGCTTACTGCATCTGTTATGAATGGCTTTAAATACAGATTGCTGGTTGCCTTCCCTGAGGGAGGCAGCGCAGACTGTGAGGGGAGAGGATGAGATCTGTCACCAGCACTGACACATCTATGACTATTATAGCAATATTAAGGTGATTTTTCGTTGGGCATCTGTGCTCTGCGACCCAGGAAGCGTCCATCAGTGTGATGTACAGCCCTGTAGAAACGTGCGTGTGTGTGTGTGTGGTCCCGGTGTGTGAGTGATGCCAGCGGCTCTGACAGCCGATCAATCCGTTTACCGTTCAAGTGCAGATCAGCTCAGGCCTCCGAGTGTCTGCTGGAGCTGCTTCCAGCACCACGGACAGCGCCACTGTGTCAGACTCAGCTGGTGATCATGACGAAGGGGGGGAAAAACCACCCACAGAAGACACACAGCAGGCCGTGTATTCGCATAAAAGGGGTCCAAATAGCAATCTTTCTTACTCGTCTTGCACGGGGGAGTGTAACGCGACCTGCTCCTGGACACTAAAAGGTGGGATAAGTGAATTTAAAGGGGGAGCTTCATCTCTGCGCACATGACATCACCTCCCAGAAAAAAAAGCCTCCCTGATTCACCGCCTGCAGTTTATATTTTCTTATTTCATTTTTATCTCCAATGACATCTGGCGTGGGTAATTTCATGGACCTACAATCAAGTATTGTCATCTCGGTGCGTCGTAAAACATAATGAGGGCAGTAGACGGCGGTCATTAAAGCACACACACAGGCTGCATCTGCACCGCTGTGTGGAAATTTACTATGATGCCTCCGAGGGGCTGCATGGGTGCAACTTTAAACTACAATCGCGGGTGTTGGGCTCATTCTGATAGTTTATTTGAAGGCCTACGAGATCAATACAGTCCTTGCGTGTGTGTCTGCGTGTGTCACTGACAGCAAGCACATGGCGGCCGCTTCTAGTACAACACACTGACACACATCGGGCAATAATCAGCCCTTTCTGGAGCGTCCTTGGTCCGCCCTGCGTTCATTCATCTCGGCTCGATAGAAATCTGATGCACGTCCATTATACGGCCGGTAATCATATCTGGAGCGGGAGGAGGAGGAGGAGGATGGTGGGGGGTTTCATAAATGAGGGTGAGAGAAGAAGACGAAGGGAAAAAAATAAATAAAGATGGAGAGGGAAAACGCTGCACGTCGATAGGCTACTTACCGGGGTTTTATCTTGCTGGCTCGGGACTCCATTGCTGTCTGCTGCTGCTAATGGTTTCATAATGAAAAATGGTTCACCGGGCTAAAATCTAACATCCCGGAGCTGCTCTAACGCCAACTACACCCCCATCCTCTCCATCCTGAGCCGCCTGCCCTCTCCTCTCCCCTCCCCTCGGCTCGACTCGGCTGCACCGTCTCTCTGGAAGGAGGAGGCGGCGGTAGGGCTTGACAGTTCTGGGAGTATCCGCTGCTCCTCGGCCTGATCACACGCTCCACACCGACGCCACCTTCTGCGTTTTTTTTTATATTATTCCAGCCACCCCGCTGCTTCCCCCCCCAAAAAGAAATGCCTCAAAAAAGGGAGAGAAAATATCCTTTTTTCATCCACAGACAGCTTCTTCTTCTTCTCCTCTCCGCGCACTTGGCAGTCACATCTCCAGTCTTCGAGCAAAAAACAGGCACACACACACACACACAAAAAAAAGATGACAAAAATGGCTGACAACACTTTCACTCACGTTTGCTCCCTCCGCCTTCCCTTCTCCGGCTCTCTTTTCTCTTCCCTCCCTCGGCTCGAAAGTAAAAGCAGCGCACACACACACAAACGCCTTTATGCACCATTAGATTATTTGAAGACCGAGACGCCTGCAGCCTCCACCGAGGTACTGTACGCTAAACCCAGCGGTTTGTTTGTAACGGGAGCAGAGAGGGGAGGAGGAGGAGGAGGAGGGGGTGGAAGTGGGGATGTGTGTCAGTGGTGGTGGTGGTGGTGGTGGTGGAGGAGGGGGAGGAAGGAAGGACCTCCTCCCTGCCTTGACAGTGATGCTGTAAGAGCAGGGGGTTTACAACACCCCCAGCCAAGATGGAAAGAGGAGCAGAGAGTAGAAGTGAAGATATGAGAGCTAAACAACAAGGATAGAGGTGGGAGGATGGGAGAGGGGAGAACATCAAGAGGCAGACGGATAGATGGGTGATGATAGAAGGATGGAGCGCAGTGCGAGTAATGCCATTATCACGCTCACTTCAAGCAGGGAAGGAAAAGCCATTTCCTGGGCAG
>OMNN01062590.1:0-10860 GCA_900302755.1 Chromis chromis | reverse complement strand
TTCCTTGAGGTGCTGTAAATTTTCTGACTTTTTTCCAGCTTAACACACAAGCTAGAAACTGAGACTGACGATAAAATAAGACCCTCTCGCACACAGGTGTTAGACAACACAATGAATGTTTGTTTAGTAAGTGTGAGAAAGTGTGTGTGTGTGTGTGTGTGTGTGTGTGTGTGTGTGTGTGTGTGTGTGTGTGTGTGTGTGTGTGTGTGTGTGTGTGTGTGTGTGTGTGTGAGAGAGATGCTCTGCAACCTTATCTCAGCTGGACACACTGTTTTTAATGATACTGTGAAGCAGAACGCATCACTTTTCACTTCTTGAAATTGACCTGTCAGTGTAGTTCTCTTTCCCAGTTTTAAAACTTTTTAAGATGAACAAACTTCTGGCGAAGCCTTGATAACCTCTCCGTTTAGCTGTGTGTGAAGATGCATGGGCTCCTATGTCAGAGGTGTCCGACTGTCAGGTACGAATTTTACAACTCTGGAAAGTTACCATGATGGCAGTCATTCTAACCATCGTCAGGATGATCACAAAGCAAGTAGCAATAACACACTCTTCATACCCTCTGCTGTCTACAAGGAGACGACACGTTTTATGTCGTCTCCAGAAAAACACACTGACAAAAGAGAATTCTTGGATCAACCTAAATGAATTGCTTCAATTGGTGAAACACAAATGAATTAAGTTTTTCCAAATTAAGATAACAAGTGATATTAATATCCCTGGTTAAAGTTAGATCTACTTAAATTATTTGATTACTCTCAATTACTCTTAAGGAAAGTGTCAAACATGATGTCTTTACTTTATAATTCTACTCTAAGGAAACAGCTTTTGAGTTGCAGCAGAAAATTTAAAGAAAAAAGGGCGTCATGACATCGGACACACACTGCTACAGGAGCAGTAAACCTGATTTTCACACTTTCACCATCATCAGAATCCCAGTTTAAAGGGACAAAGTGTAACTTCAAGTTGATTAAATCCACAAAAATAAACTGCGATCACCAAAACAGAAAGATAAATATGATTAATTGAAGACAGTTTTTTGCAGTGTATATTTAAATGCCTGAAACGAGCTTCAAGAAACGAAACGAAAGAAGAATCTTTAAGGATGATAAGTGTTCATGTTTTGCTGTAAAATTTCTGACATTGACACCACAGACATCCCATCTGCACACAGTCAGCTTTAGTTTATGATAACTAGGGTTTCTGATGGGCCTTTTTTAAGGACATTGACAAACAATTAGTTTCAGGCGTAAGGCCTTTTTGTACAGTATTCTAAAAACAACACATGTATTCAGACTTGAACCTCCAGAGTCAGTCTGTTTTTGCAAAAGTGACCTTTGAAGGGGTAAATACCACCACCAAGTGTCAGACTGTGTCTGGTGTGTTTTTATTCCACTGATAAGTCCAATATAAACACTCACTTCCAGTACCATCTCCTCCTTACTCTGTGTCGTAAAAGTGACAAAAGAAAAGAGTTGAATCTGTTGATCTGTACAATAATTAGCATTCCAGCATTATTGCATCATGACAACCTGTGCATGTTTCATTTTAAGATAAAAAAAACTGTTTCATTTTAAGATAAAAACAGTTTTCAAGCGTGCATTGAATGATTGTTAGAATAGCAAAACCACACATAATAAATAAATCTATGCTGTGTAGATAAACTGATAACGAGCAGTGAAAGACGTTTCCCAACATGCAGGTATCTCATTAATTTAAATTTTAAAACTGCTGAGATCAACACTGGCAGGAACAGACACACTTGGGACCAACTGAGTGAATTAATTCTGAGCGGTAAGTCCTCTGTGTCTCAGCCAGTTCATCCAAGAGCAGCTGGGCTTCATTGTTATGAGTAGAGGCTAAGAAAGTGTACGTGTGTTCATTATGCGCAGTAATAAAGGCCAGGAGGCCCCCAGCCTCTCAGACATGTAGTTTACAATTTAGATGTGACCCCGCTGCAGTTAAAGAGCTTTCAGTCGTCCTCTCCAAAGATCGAGAGTAGTTTTGTATGGCTGAACTCTGTGGTGGGCTTCTGACAGCTGCTGATCAGTCTGCCTGTTATTCGGAGCCAAACCATCCGTGGAGAAAATCACAGCATAATAACTATAATAACTGCTGCTTCTTGTAGTAGTTTGCTGGGTGCACAAATTCTGAAGATTTCAGTGCATAACCACTGGAGTCAGAGGAGGAATTATTTCTTTACAGTGTGTGTCTGTGTGCTTTTATTCTCTTAACATTACTCCAATGCTGCATGGACACGTGGATGCAAAATTATGTTTAATAATATTATGTTTGCAGAAGAAGTAGCTGGAGCGAATAACTTTAAGAGTGTGACCTAAAACTATGGCTGTAAATATGGATTATTTACGTTGTAGTTTAATCCTTTAAGACCTAAGCCTCAAAATGTAGGTCATTTTATTTTGACTACAAAAGGGGTCAGAAAATGTCCTGTGAGTTCTTTTGCCTGTTTTTTCATAAGACATGAAACTTATGGGGCAGTGGTGGCACAACAGGTTAAGCCCCTGACTACTGATCAAAAGGTCAGAGGTTGAACCCCACTGCGGCCACTGTTGGGCCCTTGAGCAAGGCCCTTAACCCCTGACTGCAATAAAATATTAGAAAATGGTCAAAAAAAAAAAAAAAAGATCAGTGTTTCCCAAAGTCCAAGATGACGTCCCTAAAATATCTTGTTTTGTCCACAGCCCAAAGATATTGAGTTTACCTTCAAAGAGGAGAAAAAAAAGACAGAAATTAATACATTTTAAGAAAATGGAATCAGTATTTTGCCTTTTTTTTCTTTAAAAAATCCGCTATCAGTATAGTTATTGATTAATATAATCGTTGACAACTGACTGATTAGTTGTTGCAGCTCTGCTTAAAACCAAAACAAGCAATACATTAGTTATATTTAAGATGTAATAGTTAATTGAGATGGTGAGAGTCAGTTCATTTAATTTCTTTATTCAGCTGAACTGATGCCCATTATTAAAAGAATATTGATCATAGTTACCCGTTCAGTCACCTGTGGCTCATCTGAATGCAGCTCAGTCATTATTATGTATTTCCCTGCTATGACATATAAACATTTCTGCAGGGGACAAAGGTTTATCCATGTTGCACGGCTTTTTGCAGGGAGTTTTTCTGTATCTGCATCCACAGATTTAAGACTTTAAAGACTGTTTTTTTTGTTATTTTTCCCACCATTTGTTAAATCTTGCCCAAAGTTGTTTTAAATTCTTGCAACACAATCAGACGCTGGCCACATCCTTGCTGTGTGACCCACAAAAGTAACTGCAACACAATCCATTCCCATTGTATGCGCAACTAAACTTTCCCATTAGACGATAAGGAGGAGGAGGAGGGGAGCTGCTGCAATTGTTCTGCAGAAAAGATCTTGTGATTTTTGCCTCGAGCAGAATCCATTCACTTTCATGGAGAGGCAGATAATTTAGTGAAATTCAAAAAACACCCAGACGTCTTCAAGTTTTCCTGTAACCGATACGCCAAGCACACCCATGAAATCCTCTGTTATGGATGATAAAAGATTGTCTGCGTGCTGTTGCAGGAGATGCCATCATGCCTTCTTGTAAATTACTTAAAGCTATCCTTTACTCATATTTGGGTTCGGTACTGTTTGTTTGCTACAGAGCAGCTGAAGATGATTCCCTTAAAGCTTAAAAGAAATGAATTAAAATTGTTCCACTAAGAAAAGTCAGTCAAACAGCCTCTGAGAGCTTCCTGAAAAGAGTTTGGCCAATAAGGAGTGTAACGAGAGCTCCTGCAGCAAACTGAATTCCTCCCAACCTGACTCCTCTGCCTTTTAAGGTTGTTTTTGTTAAAGCTGCTTATCTTAGTTGTGCTTGCTGTGTTGCTTTTGCCGATCGGCAGGTCAGTCCACCACTTTGTTCCAGATTGCCAAGAAACTTTGTGTGACATTCATGGTTCAGGAAAAATCATGATGCTCGCTGATCCCCAACTTTTTACATTTTTTTTGTATCAACAGCAGTTTTTCATTTTAAATTCAGAGTCTTAGCAACAGTTTGATACATGACTGTTGTTTGACTCAATGTTAACATCCACATCATCATTATGTTATTGCATATCGGCCATAAAGGCAATAACATGCATATATGCATATAATATGTTGCCCATATTGTCCCATTGTGCAGACCTAAACACAACGCAGTTTTGAGCTTTTTGCAAAGACGCAGTTTTGTCCCTTCAAAACCGGATTTTCTATTTTTTGCAACCTCAACATCTCGACGGTTTTTGACTTGCAAATCACCAACCAAATGCTCCACTGGATAACTTGGATTCTATCGGTTACCTTACAATGTGTTCCAGGGCTGATAAGTGAAATTTGAATTCACTGTAACTGACATGTATTCAAGTTTACTAGACACTGTTTACATCAATATTCAGTCTATATCAGTTCGACTAAACATAGAGAATAAATCACTCTGAAAAAAGGTGCTGAAAAGTTTGAATAATGTCAGAAATCTTATACAGTATATGAGGTCCACTGAATCATTAAACTGTTGGTCTCTTATGTTATGTGCCACATTATCTGCAGATTTCTTTGTTCCCTTGTAAATTTGTGATGAAATAATGGGCTTGGCATGAAATAACAGACATCAGAGGCAGCATATCTTGCACTACAATATCCTAACTAGAAGTTAGTGCACAGTGGTCTCTGTTTGAAGATTGTGTGTCAGCTGTGGCAGATGAGACAGTGTCTGTGTGCTTGAGGGATGAATCATAATGACTTATTGATTTATGCGCCTCCAGTGATGATTCGGGTTTACAAGGCAGAGAGTAGCATGATGCCGTCCTACGCTTTTCTGTGTTCTCCGCTATTAGTTGTGATTTAGAGGGTTATTGGAGGGTAATGAGCCACTTGGTGACAGATCTGGGCTACGTCTGCTCCTACAGGAGGTGACAGGCCTTTAGCGGCTCGGAAAGAAACTGTACAGTATCCCAGCGGCGAGGTCTCCAGGTCACCGCCCAGCCTGACGGGATTAACACACCTGCCACCAGCACAATGAGCCCTAATGAGCGGCTCCAGTTTGTTAGCAGCAGGCCAAGTGCTCTCTGAGCAGCTCACACCTCAGCGCCGGGCCTCGAGTCCTGGCTCTCAAGTCAATACCTTCATTAGTGACTTCATGGCAGATCACTCTCTGAGGCCGAACAAAGGCTGCCAGGAACACAAAGTGACACATTCCAGGGATTAGGGGACGCTGGCAGGTTTGTGCCATTAAGAGAAGTTCTCTTTTTTTTCTTTCCTTGAATGCCAGGAATTTCCTTTGACGACAGAAAAAATCATACGTTTCAAAGTAATTAATTTGACAAGGTGATTTCTCTTCTATTCAACAGTTTCATGTAGTTCAAAGTGGTGTTGACATATTTAGCCATGTCGGAGAGATTTCTGTGCCGAAAACATCTGAGGCAGCGTTACAAGCCGGAAATACTTCACATGAAACTGGAAGAAATGCCTTTTGTGTGTGTTTGCACTGCATTAATAGTGATTTTTGTCTTAAGCACAGATAATAATAGGCAAATGGTGATTTAAGAAAAATACATACTGTGTTTTCATACAGCTATGAAGGGATCAGGTCACTGTTAATTGTCTAAAAATTATCTAAAAAGTCTTATAGTGCATTTTTGCATGCACTTTTGCAACATAAACTACTGCAACTCTGTGACAATGCTACAAAAATGGCCTAAGACTGACCCTAATTGCTGACTCCAGCATATAATATGCAAACTTTACTGGCATCATAAGCTGTATGACGATGGCTGCTTTACTCTCATTCCTTCTGCCTTTGCATAAAAATACAGTTTTACATCTCGTCTGATCTGGTCAGAGTTCTTTTGTTTCAGCTTAATTAAAGTGCAGTGCCTCCTTTTAATTTGGTCCTGCTGTCACATAACACATTCAGAGTATAAGGAGTGTTTCCCAAATGATGTTTTAATTGAATCATCAGCATTTATGTAAACACACCACCTGCTGACATGTGAAATTCTCCCATGAAGAGGATATTCTTCAGGATGTCATTTCCTCATTTGGACAGAGTTGATGCATGGAGGAGCGTCTCACGGCTCTTTATTGACTTAACTCAAGTGACATAATGATTTAGAGGCGGTTCAGAGACCTCTGCTCCCTGCTGCTCCCTGCTGCTCGCGTCCCTCCACGTTAAAACCCTCTGCTCCGGCCATGAAGGGTCTGTGAGTCCCGTTGCTCAAAGTGTGCTTTCTCTATCGGCTCCTGCTTCCCCACTGTTCACCTCCATGACCCCCAGCAGAAAGAGTCAGATGGCTGCAATGCTCCACTAACCTTAACCTCTGATAATGTGACCTGCGAACTCTGTGACGACCCCAGAACAAAGACTGACATTTTCTTTCTTCGGGCCCGGCTCGGTTTGTTAGCGTACACAGGGATGTGAGTTGTGCATGTTTATGTACATGTCAGGAGGTTGAAATAAAACACAGATTCTTGTGTTATCTGAGACAAAGAGGCTGCACAAAGCTCTGGCTGCAGAGAAATATATTCATGACTGACATTCCTCGCAACCTTTTGTCTCTTTAATAAGGCCAGCTCAGCAAATAAAGCACTAGAGGAGGACACTTCAGATTCCTGATTTTCCTCTCAGACGGCTGCAGAGTTCTGGAGACACTCAACATAATCAGAACTTGACATTTTATGCAAGTCCATTCAGCAATGTGGGAAACACTCTACATCTGTGAAACAAAAGAAAAAGGAATGTGCTCCTGTTTTCCCCAGAGAGCACTGTATGCACTATTATACCCCTTGCTTGTGAGATAAAGAGTCTTTTCTATCAGGTCATGCTCATCTGTGTTCCTCAGTGTAACAAAGTGGTAAAGAAAAGGGAGCCATGAGGGAGAGGCGAGCACGGAGGAGGCTTCTGCTGTGTGTCAGGAGGCAGGAAGGCTGCCATTCACACAGCATGTAATACAGTACTTCCTCATGTCTGACAATGATGGTGCCCTAAATTCAAAGGACAAAGACACTTAAGGTGGCTTGTGTGCGTGCGTATTCTTGCATTTCTGTTTTGTAACGACCAGTTTCAGTTTCAGTCTGGACACTCTATTTTGTCAGGTTTTCACTCCATCAAAGATTCGAGGCCTCAGACTTTGTCTTAAACTAGAATTACATTTTAGGAGCAGAATGAGTGATTTGTATGTTCTGGAGCCACTGATAAAGAGTCGGTCCTTTTCCTCTGGGATTGGGAGGCACATGTCCTCCTCCCTTTCTATTTTTGTCTCCTTGATAATGTTTCAGGTTGATTTTTTTAAAACTAAACTCTCTCTGAACTCTTGCTGTCCAGCTGCCATAATTTACATGTGTGAAGAGAGGAGTTACCAAAGCTCAAAGCAACAAATTTGAAAGAGCAGTACAGATTTTCACCACTCAGGCTAGATGGGTCATTCTGCGTCAACTCAACAACTATTGAAACTTTGTAGGAATGATCTTTGGCATCTGAAACTGACATCTGCCCATTTTTTTTAAAGCTGAAATTCCAACATTTTCATTATTTTTCACCCAATGGAAATTTTGAATGAATCTCTCGCTAGTTGGAAATTGAACGAGATGCCACTTTCAGATGTCCATATCTTGTGAAGTATATGTCCAAAAGTCTTCAGATTTTCAGGAGATGTTCAGAAGTTTCTGGTGAATGGAGAGAATGCAGCAAATTCTGGCAATCAAGAGTCAAACTCGAATGGCCAGATGGACATCTTGAATCATGGGTAGGCTGATGAAATTTTGGATAGTAAGAGATGGAAGTATCATCTGCTTGTGTGCCAAGTTTCAATATCCTTCCATAATGCCTTCATGCTAAAATCACTCTGCCCCTGACCCTACATATGCGTCCATTCATTATTGGAGTATGAACAAGATGACTCACTAAAAATGTTTTACACTCACATTAATTACTTAATTTATCAATGTGATTAATGTGTGCATGGATTACACCACCTGTACAGATGGGCTAACAAATGGACAGTCTTGGTTTGGAGTTGGATTGACGGATTTTGTCGCAGCCTGAAAATAAAGCTGCACACTGAGCTGCTGCTTCCTTTGTTTTCTCCACTCTGACACGTCATTAACCTCCACAGAAGTCTTTGTCATTGTGACCCGTTGCTGCCTAAACTTGGGTCACTTGAATACAGCAAACTGTTGTGTTATTGCCCTTTTTAATATTTGTGCTGTCTTTACAAATATTTTGTCTTTTTTAAATATTTTATTGTTGCTTATTTAGTGTTTTGCATGCTTTAATGCACTTTGTTTTGAAATGTGCTGTAGAAAAAAAGTTTTTTATTATATAATATAATATATTATTATTATTAGTAGTAGTGTTTATTTATTATTAATATTTTAAGGTAGTTTTTTTTTCACGCTTTTTTGAAGTTTTTAACACTAAATAATATTTATTCAAAAATGAAAATTATTGTGAATTACAACTTTATCTGGGCTCCTACATGAGAATCAGTGTCCAAACTTCACATCCTTCAACCTCTTCACATGTTTTCATCTCTGTTCTGGTCCTTTTGAAGAAAGCTCTCTGAGACCTCAGCTGCAAAGCAAGACAAAAAACGACTTGCTGCACACGGAAACATCACAGTCACTGAATATCTGCAGATGTATTATTTAAACAGCCTGGAGCACTTTCACAAAGCTGTTCTCTGCTGCCCTGCACTCATAAGCTTTTCTAGAAACTTCTCTTAATCACAAAGAAAAACTAAAAAGGTTCCATTTCCTTGCCGAAGGTTATTCGACCGGACTACAGCTTTACCTTCAGCCCAGTCTCACACCAAAAATGTTGGCCACGAACTTCTTATTTTCACAGAAAAGACTGTAAAATTGTGATATATTTACATTTTTAGGAACTGTTCTTGTGGCAGGACTTGTCACTCAAGCAATCTAGAATATCTGGAGCTTTGCAGTTAACATTTGCACTGGTGTATTTTAACCCAAATCATGATATTTTCCAAAGTAGTTTAGGTGCATAAACTTAACCAAGTGTTTTCTGTACTGTAAACAAAAGCAAGCAGCAACTAATTCCCCCCTTTTGGTAGTGAGAGGAATTACATAGAGGCTGTCAACTCATACTTATGATGTCATTATTCATACACAAGTTTTTTTGTTTTTTAATCTGGAGCCTAGTTTATTCTGGAAAATAGCCACCATACTCCTAGTTGCTGACCTCTTTGTTGCTACTAAATGCAAAATCGACATCACTGCATAACCCTGGGAACAGAGACTTTACCCCAGATCATGCTTAAATATTCACACTTAAGAGCGTTTTGTAACATTCTCTTTGCTGCTGTCACTCGAGACACTGTATATGCTGAGAAAACGTTTTGTTCATCTTTTATTCTCCCTGTGTTTTTTTTTTAGTGTTTCAATACCCCCATGAAGTAGATGTACAACTCTGGGGACACGGGGAGTAATGTATACTTTTGTGTTGTCTTATGTATCACTGTGTATTCAGTTATGAAGCAGCACATGGGCGGATTTATCAATGGTGGAAACTCAATACGGGTTTTTTTTTAATTCTCCGACGCTGAACCCAGAATTTTTTTTCTGACAGTACATGAATTCAGGGGTAAGCAGCAGTATCATGTTGTCCCTTTTTACCTCCAGATGGATGGTTTTTTTCAGCGTCTGCAGAGGACAGTACTGCACTTTACTGATCCATTGGCCTGCTGTGTGACTGAATGAACGTAACTACAATTAGCGCTGATTGTTTAAAATGACACACAGTCTCATTATAATCTCACATAGTCGGACCATTCTGCAGCACAGAATGTGAAGGACGCAGCGACTGTTTCCTCAAAATAGTGATGATGGAAGTGTTTTAGTGAAACATCTGCATGCATGGAGGCTGTTTTATTGCATGGTCCACATACTGGGCAAAACTTGAAATTTTCTGTGTGGTGGATTGCTGCCTGGAGGTGGTTGTTGTTGTTTCCCATAGTGAAAGGCATGTGAAATGCACAGCCAGTGATCTGGTGCAGCTTTTCCTCTCCGTCTGTAGTCATGCTGTGGTCTTGAGTAATGTTGCACCCACAGCACTGTCTGATTAGTTTAATGTCACAGGTAATAATCAATCAATAGCCAAATATTTAGCTTTCAAATATCATTTAGCACTCTCCTTTACTACTAATATGTTATGGTAGATCCACAGTTATTGCATAAATATTATTTATCCAATAAGAATCCAGATCCAGGAAGTCTTGTTTGGTATTATATAGTGCAGATAACCACTGAAATAAAACCATGGCACTCCATCTTTAGTTGAATTAATATTAATGTAGAATTCAAGCACATCAGCATTTGCACCTGATTGGCCATCAGAGCTACGCAGTGCCTCCTTCCTCTTTTTACAAATAACAATTGTTTTCCAACTCAGCACTGCAATGCCCACTTTTATGCTGATGACACGATCTTGTTTGTCATTGATTCTCAGATTACGTCATTTCATGTGTTTTGTTAATCTTTATTTTAAGACTTGTTCAAAACTCCTAAAAGATGAAAGGTGTTTTACAAGAGTGTGAACCATTGATGTTCCCAATGAGCTTTATACGGTAAATACTTAGGAAATTGTTTCAACAGCAGATAGAACTACAAAACTTAGCTTGAATATGTTGCTCATGCAATCTTAGTGACCATTTTGTCCTTTTCATTTTTTTTAAAATCAGTTTGGCTGTGTTAATGCATATGGAACAATTTTTGGCAAAGGTGGGTATTTCTGGATTTAAAAATAAATAAATGTAACTATTTTACTATATTTTACTACTATATTTAACTAATACATTTATAATACACTGTGTACAAAA
>OMNN01062587.1:0-16092 GCA_900302755.1 Chromis chromis | reverse complement strand
TACAGTCATACAACTTCACTTATGTGTAGTTGAGATTTAAATGAGAGCCAAATTAAAAAATAGGTGTTCATGTAATAATATAATAATGTAGTAAGCACTCAACAGAATGTCAGCCTTTTAATAGACATGACATGACTATTCATGTTTTGCATCACCTCAATGCCATGTGCACCATGCTCCCGTTATTCTGTTTAGTTGAGTTATTCTGTGTTGAGATGTTATAATTTAGAGTTTGGAGCACACTCTTTTACGAATTGTATAATTTTCTACAATCATAGGAATCCATTTCAACTACATTCTAAGCAAGGTAAGACATCTAATACTAATTTAATATAGAAATGTGTAAAAGATATGCTGCAGCTAATTTTTGCTCCTTTTATAAACCATGGTTCTTCACTTTTTTTTTACATTTAAAATCAAACTGTCATCGTTTCTTCATCGTTTCATCTTCTTGACCTGCAATATTGCACCAGTCTCCCTTTATGGACTTCATCTCCATAAAGGTCTCACATCTTATCATTTCCAACTATCTGACAGCAAAAACAGAAACAAAAATGTTTTACATTACCGTGGTTCATTACTAACCTTCACTTGATTTTATGTGTGTATACTGGAGTCTAATGACATAATCTGTGCTCATTATATCGTGGATGATCTTAAAGTAATAACACATGAAAGACTGTGTGGTCGTTATGTCACCTAGCACTCACAATCATTGTTTAGGTCTGTACTGTATAATTTACAGGGAATTCTTGCCCCATCCTTCATCGCGTCCATTACAGGAAGCAGCACGCAGGAAGGTCTGTTTCCCTTTAATATCAGCTTCCAGTCTCACAGCTGTTAGTGCAAAACATTGTCAGACTCATTTACCTGACCATGAGTATCTTTCCACTGTAGAGCCTGGAAGCGTTCTACAGCCAGCTTCAGCTTCAATGCCAGCTGTTGACCAATGAGTAATGTGCCTTTACTGGGGAGTGTCAGATAGAAACTATGTTAGCTTATCTATTTGTCAACTAAAACTGGAATGTAATTTCACTTGAATTATACTGTGACGCAAGGCAGAACAGATTTCCCGAACAAATTAAAATGAGTAAAAATGCATTTATACCGAAGAATTACTGGAAATTGCTAACCTGCAAGACTGACATGTCTTGGCAATAAAAGCTGGTCTTTGTGCCAACGTGTGTAAAAAAAAAACCCAACTCAAATACAGCTGATTCTGAAACACTGCATTTTAAATAGTGTTGTTCATACACTGTATGTCCATGTATGGTTTTGATGTAAATCACTCCACAGCTAGCCAATCAATAGCACTGTTTTTCAGTCACAGTTAAAACATGGGCAAGAATCGCCCATTAGTAACTTACAGCCATCATGAAGCTCTTAGATAAAAGCCACAGAGTCCCCTGAGTAAAACCATTACTCTAATAATAGCAGCTCTTTGAAGCAGAGGAAAAGGACAGCAGACTTCCTGCTTCACACAGGTCAGTCGGACCTGTGCAGTTACTTACTGTATGTGGAAGTGTGTCCATCTATGACTGTCTGAGTGGAAGTGAATCTGCATGAGTTCATCAATGAATCAACCCAGATGTATTCCTTTGGTGACTAGGGAACACATCATCACGCTACAAGAACATGCCAATAATCTTTGGGCGGGAATGTAATCACTTCTCTTTAATACATATTTTTATGTTTTTCCAATATATTTCTCAATAAATTTTGTCATATTTCATGCTAAAATCATCTTACTATAACTGTACATGTGTTTAAACTTGAGTAAATGGTTACTCTGGAAAAACAATGGCCAAATGAATTTGCAAAACAAGGGTAACCATTATAAAGAAGACAAACAAGTATTAACTTTAACATTAAAAGGCTACTCCACCCATCCATCCATCAATATATTTTCTACCACTTATCCAGAGTCTGGTTGTGGTGGCAGAATCCCAAGACATTCCCAGGCCAGATGAGAGATGTAATCTCCCCAAGTTCTGGTTCTACCCCACATTTCCAAAGAAAGGTGTCCAGGAGGCATCTTAATCAGATGCCCAAACCTTAGCTGGCTCATTTTGACTCCTTGGAAAGAGTGTGAGTCTGTGCTGAGCTACCTCTGGAGGCCCAAGCTTCTCTGAAGGTCAACGTTTGTTGAAGCCAAAAGAACCACATCATCTGCAGAAAAAAAAAAAGATGCAACTCTAAGGCTCCCAAACCGGAAACCTTTCTACTACAACAATTTGTTGCACTTCCATAAAGCTGGGGGACTTCTGAGATACAAAAAGATGAGGCCAAGATAACCTGACACCCCACACAACACTCAACTATAAAACATCTTTCATTAAACCCTACCTCTTCAATTCTTATACCCTTCAACTCTGACCCCCCAGTGTGTAATGCAGGATTCTTTGTAAAAGTTAAATCTTAACCTTAAAATAACCCTGATGACACCAATTTTATATCAGAATATACAGAACCACAGAACACACTGTATAATTGTTTTCACAGGCACAACAACAACAACTGAACTCCATGCGTGCACTCAGTGGGAGGCCCTTTTAACACCTTTACAGCTTTAAGTGTATGATATTGCACACATTTAAAAAATATTTTTCACATAGACACAACCAATCCACGACAAGACATGCAAAGATCAGTTCAACGAGAGTTCAGTTTCTTGGCATCAGAACTGGAGAAGTGTTAAAGAAGATGGATGTCTCTCAGAGGACTGTAATGGGGGGCCGACTATGACATATATCTGGAAGTACACATGGAGCAATTAATCAATCTGAACCTTTAATTCCATGTTGTCTCTAAAACCGTGAGGATTATTTCTCGTGGCACTATTTTGGCCCATTCTATGAGTTGTGTCAAATCACCACGGCAATATAAGTCAAACACTTGTTCTGTGCAAAGGGAATATGTGTCAGTCTTAAAACTAATATTGTCTTCACTACATAATGACAAGTGAAGGACATTGACAAGCTCTTCATCATAAATCACCTCTCCTAGCAATAGGGATTGTTGAAGAATAAATGACAACAGAAACGATGTCGATCCTATTTTGCCCTAAATCTAACCTCCTCTACTGCGAAATACAGTGAGAGTTTTTTATTATATTTACTGAAAATCATGCAAATCAACCCTAAACTAACACTGGGAAAATGCCCACGTGTGAAAATAAGTTACAGCAGCAGATGATCCAAATGCAACAGAGGTGTGGTATTTTACACAAATGACATCATGGCAACACTCGTGTGTCATGAGCAGATCAAAGCAGCATCCTCAGTCAGCAAAGCAGCACATAAATCAAGGTGCTCAGATTAGACTGGTTTGGCAAATAAATTAACTTCACCTCATGACAAATGGGTCTAATTATGCATTTCTGTCCCCTTTCAGACACACAATCTTCCTTTAATATGATGGCAATTTAACAGGTCCGATTTCTACATTAAAGTGAAAATAATCACTTTATTGTTAATTTCAGTAATGTTTTGAACATGTCAGATAATCTTGCTTCCCATATTAAGAGCAATATAATAAAAGTATTCCTTTACATTACAGGATTGACTAAGGAGAAGCTGATGAATGAAGCCAGAAACAATATATTCATGTTTGAAAAGGATGTCAATTGCCCTGTTAATCAGTGATGAAAAGTCCATTCAGCAGTAACTCTGCTCCCAGTACAGTACAAGTACAGTATAAACTTAGAGCACATGCATACACTGTGAGTACTTTTTGGCTTGTAATATTATAATCTCTCTGTATGGCCATGTTGCAAACATATGGAGCTGTTGGTAAATGCTGCTCATTGTCCTGTGAGGGGGGATGATGATTGAATACATGTCAACTGTAATTCTCGCAGGTTGTGGCCCTGAGGTCTACGTGACCTCAAATAACACCCGGCGCTGGCTGAGACGTCAGACCGAGGAAGAAGGGGGGGCCACTAGAGGAGGGGAGAGGAGGTGGCAAGATATGGAAACAGTATGGTGGAAGAAAGAAAGACAGAAATATTAGATGAGGGGGGGAAAGAAAAAAGTACCAAGAGAGCATTAAGTTGATAGGAGACAGACAGAGGGAAGTATATAGAGAGCTATCCTTTAAAACTTTAAAATTACTCCTTGAATCCCGCATGGTGGTCTGGGTTTAAAAATCACCCTGGTAACAATAGTACAACAAAACGGGTGGAGTACCCCCATCCAGAGCCTCTTTCTCTACTATTTTCGCCTCTCAACACTCTGAGGTATTCCCCTACCACAACTCTCTAATGAGTTCACACAAGTACCATCCTGATTGCTGCAATCTCCTGGTTTTCCCCTCCTTTCCCTCAAAATCAAGCCTTTCTCTATTGTCTCGTACTGGTGTGTGCGCTGGTTCCGTCCACAGAGGACAGCAGCTCAGCAGGTCATCGTGGCATTAGTGGAAACTCTGAGCCTGCACCCAGCGGCAGGAGGGAGGAGGAGGAGGAAGACGAGGAAGATGCTTTCCTCTTGGGGATCAAAGGTTACTTCTATCCATTACCAGCAGTGCTCCACCTCGGCTCAGTGTGTGGAGGAAGAGATTAAAGTGTGTGTACGTGGATGTGTGTGAGGATTCACTAGAAAGCAGCACAGCAGACACAAGTCAGTCTACTGTCTGTGGAAAATGGCCAGTTGTAGCCTAGATAGAATCTTGTACTTGGATTATAATTTATTTAGATAATCATGTATGTTTTTCTCCATGGTATTATAAATGTTTGACTTCTAATATTCAACAATCTGAAAATTAATTCAATTCAGATCAATTGCAGCTGTTGGATAAAGATACCAGACTTTACTGGAGTTGTCTTTTAGTGAGTTAAGTTGAATTTGTAGTCGATGCAGTGAGTTAGTGGCAAATTCTCAGAAGAGATGGATGTACAAATGATCAAGCTTTGTTATTTGGGACCCAAAATTGAGTTCTGTAAAAATATTTTGTCTGCATTTTGAGAATTTGGTGTTTTCAGATCTCGGAATTTTTGTATTTTTACCCTGAAAACCCGCCCACATTACTTAAGAAGACATTTTATGGGTTCAATGTCTTTAGAAATATCACACTCACAAAATCTCAGAGTCTTGAAATCTGGTGAGGACACAGACAAAACTGTTTCCAGCAGATCCAAATGTTCGAATGGCTCCAGCAGAGGTACAATTTTTAATTATTTGGCCCTTTAAAATGAAGAAAAGGGCAAATTTTTCAAACAAGGATGGTACTGGGGCCCCAAGAAGTTCCTGTGTGTGTATATTTATGGATGTATCCATATTTCCTACCAAAAGTATAGTCTTTGGTGGGCATTTCACCAACTTCCGAGGCCTTTAACATGAGTACGATTTAATGTGTTTACATGCGAAGATGGCCTTGCTAGATGCATGTTGCTGAAAAGGAGATGATTACTGAGATTTTTTTCAACTTGTTTCACATTTCTTTCACTCTCAGCAGTCTCCACTATCATTGGCAACTTGTAACAACAAGCACAACAAGCCCAAGCTGAGCAATCACAGTTCTTGCAGCCTCCACATGGTCTCTTTGTAGCCACTGCAGCTCTGCTGTGTTGATACGTTCCTCAAGAGGAAAGCAATTTAAGAGATTTCCTCAATCTCTTTAAAAAAGAAAAAGAAAAACCAGTAGGACACATAATGACTTTTGTAGTGGTCATAGTAATTATGATGGGAGGAAAGGACACAGTCAGGTGATGTAGGTCTGGGTAGATGGATGGATGTTTAAACAATACTCTACGTGTTACTTCTAACCATTAAAGCTTTCAATAAGCTGAACAGCATATTTTCTTTTATAACCACGGCAACCACATCTCATCTCAAACCTAAGTTGTTTTTGATTCTCCTGTGGGTCGTTTTCACAGACAAAAGTCCATTATTGTTGCTCAGATATAAGGACTTATTGTGATTGGAACAAAAGATAACATACAGGCCCCTTCGGTGCCATTACAGCCCTAATTTACACATACAACTTCTGCTGTGTAAACCATCATTATGTCATGTTTTCAAAATAAAATGTTCTTCTTGCCTACAGTTACTATCTCTTAAATTGTCTTTGTGAAATGTGTTAAACCAATAATCTGGGTGTGAAAGGATCAGTGTTAAATCAAATTTAAATGTGAACGAAGCCAGCCCTCTCCTGCAAATATGTTTGTCTGTACATGGTGTATTTATTAAAGAGTAAAGTAACAGTCAAATTTATTACCTTCTAATGAGACAAACTGACTGCTTGACTTGTGCCCTCCCTATATAATATTTCTTCCTGATGACTGATTGCGTATTTGGGGAGGAGGGCAAAGAAGATTTTGTCCATATTCCGAAATTTGGGAAAATCACAGCTTAACATACAGCCCTCCTGAGAGACGTGAGGAAATCATAGACAGAAGGTTGCGACGAATTTAAGAGCAGAGACACATGGTACCAATTGGACCTGAACTCCTTCGAGTAACACTCTTTATGTTTGGGCGGAGAGCGGAGGGGAGGCCAACATGGTAGCCTGCTCTATGTGTGTGGGTGTGTGTGTGTGTTGGACGTTTCTATACGACTGCGTCACGCCCAGCTCAATCCATTTTGTGTCTGTGGTCTCTGTCTCTGACATAATCCCATCACTCACAAGACTCCATGTCGACATCCAATCAGTGGCCTATTTTTGGTGGCTTTCTGATTGAGCTGTCTGGAAACTGCACTTCACGCCTTAAAACCACACCTCGCAACGCCTCTGACTCGAGACTGTGGTTAAATAATACTGAACTTGGATTTATACCACCCACCCATTCAACTAGGGGCAGTGGTGGCCTAGTGGTTTGTGAAGTGAACTTGTAACTGATGGGTTGCTGGTTCGAGTCCCTGGACTGGCAAGAGGTTGAGGTGGGGAAAGTGAGAGTGACCGCTTGTCCCAATCATCTTGAGCAAGGCCCTTAACCCCGGACTGCTCCTATGTATAGTGAAGGTTAACTATGAATAGGATGGGTCAAATGCAGAGAAGGAATTTCCCAAAGGGGATCAATGAAGGTTAGATTGTAACTACACTCAATCAAAACGTTCAGCTTCTTTAAAGCCCCTTATACTTAAAAAAAAAAAAAAGTATATTGGCTCTAGTTTGAACCCATGTGTATTGAGTGCACTTTTAACACCAGAAACCCTGATTTCTAAACACACAATTTGATATATGTCTTGTGCAATAAATCCAGTGATGTCATTTGTTATGCTCATAAAATGATCCCACTGGGACACTGTGCATAAGCAACAAGCAAATCATATCTCGTAGATAAACATGAAGGAGAAAAAAAATGGTTCTATACTGCAAATAGACTTTTTGTAATTTTAAAAGCACAGGAAAGACTGATGGAGAATTCAAATCACAAATCTGTCTTTGACCCTTCTGTAAATACCAAACACAACAGATCAGAACCGAATTGTAGAGCAGAAATTCCTAACCAGGGGTAGAAAATGGTTGCAACAATCTGATACAGATTGCTAAAAATAGCAGGTTTATTTATCATTACATTGGTGGTTGATTCAAATTCTGCATCACCAAAGCAGTGATGAGAGATGCGACTTGTGGTCTTTGCTTTAAAGAAGTGCACTTCAAAGAGGTCACTGTAACATGAGTTAAACAGTACACACAATATTTTAGGTCAGAAAAGCAAGAGAACACGGATGACTACAATGCTTTCAACACCACCACACAGATGCAGCCTTTCATCTTACCCTAGAAGGTAAACTACAGAGACAAAGACAGCTGAAAGAGATGGGACAGTTTTGCTATTACACTTCAAACATGTGAATGCACTGATATGAACTTGTTGGGGAGCAGCATCTCTATGGCTTGCCATTTCGCTATTTGATGTCTACACTGGATCTCTATTGCAGACATCGGTAATGCAATTCTTCCCAGTCAAAAAAAATACTTCAGTTATCCAAAGTGACATTCTTCTTGTCCACTATCGCCTTTTCAAATACCTTCATCATCATTCTTCCTAGGACTAATTACATCACTTTTACTATCCATGTGTAAGAGGTTTCTCATTACAGATATCTACAGTTAAGCTGCAGATGTAATATCTGCTGCTGAGTTATGACCAGTCTACAGTGATTAGCACTGTCGCTTCACAGGTAGAAGGACCTGGGTTCCAATCATCTGGTTGAATGGGATCTTTCTGTGTGGAGTTGGCATATTCTCCCTGTTAACTGGTGATTCTACAGTGTTCATAGATGTAAGAATGAGTATGCATGGTTGACTATTTCTTTGTGTAAGCCCTGTGATGGACTGGTAACATGTCCAGGATGCACTCACCTAAATTAAGCTTTAACTACTCAAACTGATGTTGTAGATATATCTGCTAACTGGAATTCCTCCTATTCAAAATGCAATTAAGCTGAGTTTTGACTGAATGATGCTGCAGGTTGACGTAGTTACATGTGAAGCTACAGCAAGGCCATTTCAACTTCAAGTTTCTAATGAACAAAGCTCACTTGCGCCACAAACTCCTTGCAGATGAACTCACTCTATTTCACAACATTTTATAATAATCTTATGCACCCAGTGTCATGGCCCCTGGTGACTATGTGCCTTTTTTGTGGTGGATCCTTTGTAGCCTCTGTGTGGGGAGATGGTCTGTATGCACTATGGCTGGCTGAAGGAGATTCTCCAGACCCCACCTGCCTGTTACCTCAGCTGATTGGCCTGGAGCTCCAGCTCTTGTTCCTCTCCCCACCTATCATCCTGGAGGATTAGACCACCACCCAGTTCTTCCCTCCTATCGGACTGCAGCAATCACCCACACCAGAGTATAAATCTGGAACAAAACTCAGTCAGGGTGGCTGTGGTTTCATGGAGCAGCTTGCCTATGTGCCTTTCGTTGTCTTGTGTTTGATGTGAAATATGTAACTCCTAACAGCTTTGTGGCTATGATTTAGGTGTTACTCGTTATTCTGCGTCTCTGTTGCTACCAAAAATGGTTACTAGTAGCTCTGAGCTTTTATGTGTCTTGATTGTTAGCACTGTTGCCTCACAGCTAGAAGATCCCTGATTCGCGTCCCGGTTAGGACGCCTGGGATCTTTCTGTGTGGAGTTTGCATGTTCTCCCTGTGCATGCGTGGGTTTTCACCGGGTACTCCGGCTTCCTCCCACGGTACAAAAACATTCTGAGGTTAATTATGTATTTTAAATTGTCCGTAGGTGTGAATGAGAGTGTGCTTGGTTGTCTGTCTCTATGTGTAGCCCTGCGATGGGCTGGCGACCTGTCCCCTGCCTTCGCCGAGTCGGCTGGGATAGGCTCCAGGGGTCACAGGGGTGTTGCCACAGCGTCTTTAAGTTTGGAGTTTAGTTGTTTTCTTTTGTTATTTTGCAGGTTTGAAACTCTGTTTGCCCTCGTTCGATTTTGTTTGATTCTTTGATTTAGCAATGTTACAACATCTTGCGGTATAGCTGCAGCAACTGATATCTGTTGTTCTCGCCAGGAGAACAAGAGTAAACTTATCCATCCCGGGAAAAAGCTCTGTCCAGTTTGCCTGCAGCATCTCTGGGTTAAACACTTTGTTCTAAGTACCCCCAGCAGCAGTTCAGATGGGGAGAGCATCACTTATATCCTACCTCATTCCAGATTTCTCTTGGCCAATTCAGAGATTTTATTTTTTTTCTGCCCATAACCTTGCTTCTGTTTATGCTTAAGCTGCACTTTGGTTGGGGGTTGGATGTGTCCATGCGGGGGATTTGTGTTCAATCTCAGGCGGCTATACTGGACGAGGCAAAAGAAAAACAAACCACAGATTGACAGTGTGACATTTTTTTGTGAACACCGGCCCACAGCAAACCATACCTCCCAGGATAATTGCTCAATATATTCCCCAGTGTTCTGCTGCTGTTTCCTGCCCGTAGAGTCTTACAGTAGTAGACATAAAACACATAGACTGTGTGTTCATTCATCTGGACATGCAGCTGAGTTTAATGGGAAAGCAATGGACAAACCCCAGATGAAACTGACAGAATATGCTTTTAATCCACGAGGTAGTGATGAATATTGTTGCATATTGGCAAAGACAGCAACACGACACCTGGGGTTTGACCTTTCTTTGGAGCTCAGCATGTTCAGATGTTACCATTTGCTTCCAACAGGCTGTTTTCTGGGCAGAATGTTCATCATCATACATAAAGAAATAAAGAATATCCAGATATGGAATTGTAAGACTGGTCAGCACTGGAAATGATTCAACTGAAGGTGTTATATGTGGGTTGTTTAATGACAAATAAAACCAAAACCAACTGAATCACTGTGGTTAACTGAGGTGTTCATTTTGTCCCCCTAGTTTCCCATGATGCCAGTGACATCTCTGTTCTATGCTGTGTTCACTCTACACCCACTTCCAGGAGTCTGCAAGCGGTTGGGCATTTCCTTGTTTAAATAAATATTTGAGTAAATGAGCTTGTACAAAAAAAAAAGCAAAGAGCAGAGGACTCATTTGGCCCTGAACATTATATGGCCCCTGTGACAATAATGTCGATCACTGCCCGGTACAGTCAGTCAGGAACAGACCTACTGGAGCTGCTGGAGCTGGAAACTGTGTGTTTTTACTGCACCATACATAAACAATGCAGGTCTGCTGGGGGTTTCCTTCCACAGGCCTCATTTATAGTCATCACCTCGGCTTGTATACACTCACAATGAGAACGTGAGCATTTACAAAAAAGGATCACGTGAGGTTTGATCTTTGGGAAAACACTCCAGCGCCGGCAGAAAACATGACATCATTATGAGCCAGATCTTCGGTGATAAAACTGTCAAGTCCGATTAAGATTATTGTAGTTTTGTTTATTACATTTTCATTAATTCAGAAGATCTCATCATCTGCTTTCTTTTTAATCTCTCTCATGTGGGTGCACCAATTTACTAATACTAAACACGCCTTTAAGATGCTTATTTGAGTTAAAAGTGAACAATGTTGACATCAGATCAGAGGACAGTTTATTATACCAACTAAGAACTGGGAAAGACTAGTTTCTGGTACGATTTACCTCAGTACAGCTGAAGTTAGAGACATTGATTCTACTGATTTCCTTCAAAGCTCTTCCTACATATACTTTTAGTACTACACTAAAGGATTCGGTTACTGTGTTCTGTCTTATGGCATCGCTTTATGCGACTGAATCGTCTTGTGATGTTGTATTTTGTGTGTAATTGATTGATTGATTGTGTCTTGATCACAGTTAAACTTCTAACACAAAGTAAATTATCATCAAAAGTAAAGATGAGAGTGCTTAAACTATTCAAGAATGGTTCAGGTATGAGCACAGTCTAGTGTATCACCATAAATATAGTTGTTAATTCAAATATTTGTCTCTGTTCTGTGCTAAACTTGCATCTCCAGGACTTTTTTATGCACTGTGGCAGCCTGTCTGTGCATTCTCAGATAATCCAGAAGGCTTTTAAGGGAAACTTTCTTTCCTGCCCATAAAATAACTTTTATTCCTTCAGTAGATCTTTAAAAAAAAAGAAGATCCCTTTTGTTTCCCAACTTCTTTAGTTTTCCAGGTATCGGAGAAGAGTTCGTAGGAGTAACATGAGCTCAGATTTTGGTTGGATAATCCCTTTAGATTTGAGAGGCGCTACTGTACATCTCAGACCTCTGGCTCTAGGTTCTGCATTAAATAGCACTGCCTGCTGGTCAAATTTATAAACTGCACTCCAGTGAATCAATGAAACGACTGAAATGCCAAAACATTGAAGCCCCAGCTCACAAATGCATGTGCACATTTCTCATACAGATGACTTCTTGGATTCTTATTCTGCTTCCAGCTGATCTGTGTCTAACTTCTTTTTAAGATCACAGACTTTCATGTTGATGCCACAAACTGTCTGGGTGTAAATCTCAGCACTGAACTGTATCACTTATCACACTATGTGTTGCTGTAATTAAAGGCAACACTTGAAGGGCTTGAATGGAGGCTTGTTCAGCCAATGGAACTGACCCTCTCTCTCTCTCCCTCTCTGTCACTACTTCTGGAGTTTGAATGACTTTGGATGAGACTCTCTCTCTCTTCCTCCCTCGCCCTCTGTCTCCCCCCTTCTCTTCCCTGTCGCTCCTCCTTACACCCCCAAAACCTCCCCCCTCTTATTAAAACAACACGCCAATCTGTTGTAACCCGGTAAAAGGAGTTTGGGAGCCGCAGCAGCCATAAAGGAGGCTCCACACACACACATCCGTCTGGAAGGAATTAGACAGCTGAAACAGCGGCACTGAGACTTTTGGCCACTTCTGTGCGCTCTGAGTAACCTGGATGCTTAGGGGGGAAACTTTAGAAATATTTACATCCCCCCTAAAGAGAGCAAAAAATACAAAAAGATCTTGCTCTTATTTTATCATTATAGAAGGAGCCTTTTTTCCCCCTCTTCTAATTATGACTGACGCTGCCAAAGTTGATGGCTTTTTGTAACTTTTTGAAGAAAAAAAAAAAGAATGAAACTGACAGAAGTTGATGGAGAAGAATATTTATCATTTTTTTATAGTGTACTTTTTATTTATACTTTTTTATATGAATGATGCCAAAGTTGACTGACATGATGTTTGTACACCAAAGATGCACGTGCTCCATAGTTACTGACCGCAGACAGACTGTTAGAAGTTAGAGAAGACGAGCAGTTCTGGTTACTTTTACGCATCCAGCTGAGCACACCTGAAGGAACGTGCACGGTTCTTTTTTTTATTTTATTTTTTTAATTGATGAGGGTCATTCTGAGCGGATTCATGAGAGTCACAACTTCTCAAACTTTGTCGCTACTTTCTGTCCCTGTGGATCGGCACCGCAGCCAACGGAGTTGACCGCATCCTTCATCCAAGGACGAGCGAGAGGACAGCAGCTGCTTCAAGGTAGGCGGCCGGAGATCACTCGGTCTGCTGACAGACATTGATTAATGTTTTATCAGATGTAGAAGTGGGTTGAGAAACTAATTAGGCGCATTAATTTGCTAATCAAGAAAATGCTCCACCAAAAACTTTATTTAAGGTTTGCGTCATGATTTCAAATAAATAAGACACCAAATCCAATATTTAGGTTCAACACAGTGTGATGCAACAAGTTGAGAGGCGCACCAGCTCCTCATGCGCCGCAACAAGTAACATGATGGCATCTCTGAATGATGTGAAATTGACAAGCACATGTTACCTGATGTATTTACATTAAAACTACAAAACACGTGTCTGAAAAGTTAAATTTTTCTAAACTGGCACCAACATCTGCATTCCTCCTTGTCAAGTTGTGCCAGTTGTGGAAATGTGCCAAACACATGTCCAGATGTAATCATATAAAACATCACAGTCTTCTCCGAAACAGTTATTATCGCCTTAGAATAAACTAAAGTGATGACGTCCCAAGTCATACGTCATTCTTTGAGATTTGTGAACCAATCAGAAGGCTGGAATCGGACACGTACGGCGTGCCTTGTGGTAGTCGCGCGTAATTTGATGCCTAATATGGAAGACAGACGTTTACGCACGTGAATAATGAAGAGCCCTCATGTTTTAGAGAGTAATTCAATATTTTTTGATAACAGTGTGCTTTAGTTAGTTGTGTTAGATAGTAACCCTGCTGAGAGTTCATGAGAGTTTTCCTAACTGTAGACCCAAACACCAAAAAGCCTCTGACAGGTGCCACATGGACACACAGCTCCTATAACATAATTACTTGTAGCACCACAGCTTCCCAACACACCCACAACACACATTATACATATGCACACAAATGCAGATGAACATCTGCCAATCTTTTTTGACATATTCGCTTCCTCCAGCTGCCTACTCTGACCTCTTAGTATGCAGAAACCACTGCTGGCTTATATACAGTTTAACCCACACAAGGAATGCCCATCTGTGAGTTGGACGTCTGAGCATTCCAGACATTTATCAATGATGTACAGTAAAGTTTCAATCCTACACAGGAACTCTGCTTCCTGTGTAGGATGACCCCTAACCCTGACCTGAGTTGTCTTTTCATGACGCATTTTAATGCTCACGCACCGCAAGATGAGCACATGATGGTATCCACCTGTAAGATGTGATGAGCACCAGTGTCAGTGATAATACATCAGTGATGTTGAAGCACTGCTTCAACATCACTTGAAGTGCATTCTTTAAAGAAACATATTCAGTTTTGTACCTCATTTAAAGCAGCTTGCACATTAATCAGTATCCTACCTCCTACTTAGTTGGCAATGTTAGATGTAAATGTCAAATAATAGATGCACTTCACATTCTCCCTGCATAATCAGTCCATGTGTGGACCTTCTGTGTATGTCGACGAATACCAACATGCTGTTCCTAATCCCAAACCTCCAGGGAGTTCCTCTGCTGAGTGCAGGACTCAGTGTACAGTCAGGAGGGCAAAACTACTCTTTTAACTAGAATATTAAACACTAAAGGAGGTATTTAATGTGCACGTGCAGCCAAGTTGGTAGTAGATGAAAGTTATAGTTGTCTACTATAGATGGTGCTGCTAAAAAAGATAAAAAAGTCTTCTATTTCACAGTGTGACCCAGTCATATAGTGTACTGCAGACTCATCAGTGCTACAGGATGTTCCACTACACAGCACACAGAGCAGTTTACTACTTAACAGAGGAAAGCATTCCATGGCTGGCCCCCATTAGGGCTCACAACAAGTCTCACGTGCCATTACTGCTCCCAGCGAGGGTCCTTCAGTGTATAGGGCCTTGGGGCTGGCAGGGTATAACTACTGAAGTCAGGGGAGAATGCATATGTGCAGCCCCTCCCAAACACCACCACCTACCTCATCTAGTCTGCGTTAATGCCACAGTTTTTTCCAGGTTCCCCTGGTATAGTAACAGTGAAGCGGCACTGCAGCCAGCCAGTAAAAGTGAAAATTTGGATGTCAGTGAGAGTTTTGAGTTAGATTCCCACTACCTCATACTGACTCACACAGAGTAGCGCAGGGAGGGCTGATGCCAGTGCTAATGCATAGATCCAGGAGTTACAGTATACCATAAATTAGCCAAGGAGCTGCACAAAGTAAGCTGTGTTTGAGTCGCTGCAGATCAGATTTAGTTGGCTCCCTTGCAACATTTCCATTTTTAATGTTACTGATAATACTTCCTATGCCGTCCTTTCTTTCTGCCTTAATTCTTCCACCCAGCTGCTCATTCATCCATTCACTGGGTGTGATTGTGAGTCTCTGTTATCTCTTAGCCACAATTAGCCATGATAATGCAGAGTGCTATGAATAGAATTGTCTACCATGTAAGGGGGAAGCCTTTTATTTCAGAGCGCCGCTGATAACAGTCTGTTGCCAGATAGCGGAAGTGTTGGATGAATGGATGGACAAGCTGGATTGTAAAAAAAACAACAAATACATTTTAAAAAATGTGTGTGTGTCAGACACGTCACATTCTTTGTATACCATGAAGCGGTAAAAACCACATTTGTTCTTACTGTGTAAATGCTGAATAGTGAAAAGAATCACACAGGAATGACTGTAGAAGGAGGCATTCCTGAATGAACCACATCTGCACTTTGGCTGCTTGGAGCCTGCCACAGTGGCGTGAGTCCAGTGCCTCAGCTGGCAGTGAACAGAGCCAAGTCTACCACCAGGCCTCTAGTCTCTTTACTCCTCCTTCTTTTGGTGCATGCCATCCCTCCCTCTGTTACTACCCTCCGTCCAACCGGCTTTAGTCCTCCACCTCTTTCCACTTCTCTTCTTCCGACTACAGGGATGAGTCAAAGGGAGGAGACGTGCCAAAATACCAGCAGCATAACTTGGCCTCGAAATCAAGAAAGGATTTACCTCAGTATTTTATTAAATCATCAAATCAAATCAAATCAAATCAAATCAATCTTTATTTATAAAGCGCTTTTCATACTTACAAGTAGCACAAAGTGCTTTACAGGTTAAAATCACATTAAAATCATCCCCACCCTTCCCCCACCCCCCACGCATACAAACAATATCACACTCATACTCATAATCCACCCCAATCTCCAACACACACATGCACACACACACAGACCTACACACATACACACACATGCACACCCACCAGCATAAATAATACGGACAGAAGGCTGAGTACTAAGTC
>OMNN01062586.1:0-18270 GCA_900302755.1 Chromis chromis | reverse complement strand
AGATAGGTAGATAGGTAGGTAGATAGATAGATAGATAGATAGATAGATAGATAGATAGATAGATAGATAGATAGATAGATAGATAGATAGATAGATAGATAGATAGATAGATAGATAGATAGATAGATAGATAGATAGATAGATAGATAGATAGATAGATAGATAGATAGATAGATAGATAGATAGATAGATAGATAGATAGATAGATAGATAGATAGATAGATAGATAGATAGATAGATAGATAGATAGATATGTTCATTGGTGGTTTGCCAGCACAATTGGCCAGTAGTGTAAAACTTCTAGTAAACCTCTAGTAACAGTTTTGCTGTTATTGGCAAACATGTCAGTGTATGTTTACCTTTAATAGCATTTCTGGCAATAAAAGTATATTGTTCGGGCAAACTTACAGTGGACTTCTGACTAATTTTGTGGAAAACGTAGCCACAAATTCATATTTTTCTTTCCTTTTCTCAACAACGTAAAATTCACCATAAAAGCCAAACATAACGCCCTTGTTACTGTTGTTCCTACATGCTGATAGAACTGGAGTTACATCCGGTAAATACTACTCGTTGTCCATTGTGAACATTGAGATGTTGGGTCCTACACATGGAAGGGCTGATTATGGGGCCTTTTCCTGTAAATGTTCTTTCCATCTTGTGTCTGCATTGAGTTCCTGCAGTGTAAAGCTGCTTAACATCAACTCATTTATATTTTAACTGGATAAAGGAAATCTTTGACCACTTGCTGGCACTAATGGAAAAGTCAGACATTTGGTAAAGTCGTCAGGATTCATCCTCTCAGGAACATGAATGTCTGCACAAAATTTCATGGCGGTTCATCAGGTAGTTGTTCATTAAAATGGTGAACCGACTAGAAAACTGGCTATAAACTGATTACTTATTGCTACATATCAAATTTTAACACCAGTCACTAACTTTTCCCCCCCAATTCAGGTGTTGCCTGAATTTTCTTCTTGCATGTTGCACATTTCAACCCATACTGTATTACTAGAGAAGTTGTTTGTAATGCGATAAGATGGAATGTCATTATAACAACTTTCATTTACAAGGGATATTGATGGTTGCTGCCACACCCTTCAGATCAAACTACCTTTCTATCTCCAACATACACAAACTGAAACCCTATTGGTTCATTTTTGGTATGTACAGCGTGCTATTTAGATAGTGGACAAAGATAAAAATAAAGATAATAATCAAAATGATGTTTCATCGTGAGTCAGGGCAACCTGTTTCTCCATCTTGCCTTTCTTATCTTGATGTTAACACCATGATGTCATCATGAAAGATTGGCTCTGTGTCAGCAAAAACATCGTCAGCATAGTTTGGTCACTTTGACCAGTTCTGCTCTCAGAATCAGAAGAAGTTCAGGTCCATTATGTTCCAATATGTGAGTCTGTTGTGTCGCACTACCCTCATAAATAATGACAATAACATAAACATTCTAGACGCTTTTAAAAAATAATTATAGTATAAGTATAATGATAACATCATCCACTCATGTAAAAATGAAACTCAACTCACCTGCCATTTCCTAAAATGCAAACACCCTGCTCAGCTATTTTTAGCCATCTGTGTGGCAGCCCTGAGCTCTGTTCTGTCAGCTGCCTGTTGTTTGACAAAGTAGTCTCTGATTGAAAGTTGTCTTTGTTTGTCTGAAGGGCAGCTGAGAGCTTCTAGACTTCTGTGTGAGGGCCTTAAGATCATGTGTCAGTGGTTTAAATACTGGGAAAATGTGTCACTTTGGTTGAATTAGATCTCACCTTGTGGTTTTACATTATGACAGGCTACATATACAGTTGTGAACAATGGTTTACACACACACATACAAATAAAAATTGTGCTACTTGGTCACAATGACTAAAAATAAGTTTGGAGGAGAGTAGGTGAGGCCTTTAACCCTAAGAACACCATAACTACCTTCAAGCATGGTGGTGGTATTATTATGCTCCGGAGCTGTTTTGCTGCAAGTGGAACTGGTGCTTCACAGAAATTACATGATATAATGTTAGAAGGTGGGTTACCTCAACATTCATGTCTGAAGACCTGTAAAATAGCTGTTAGAACACCAAGGTGCACTTAAACTCAAGCTCATTAAATGATAACAGGAACATCTTATGTTTTATGCTGGTAAACCTAGAAAGCTTAAAGCTGCCATCCTTTTAGATTGTTTTTTTCATGGGGAAAAGGCCTGTACAACAGCAACTGGGCCATTGTGGCACATTTACACTTCCCCTCTGAATGTGGGATCTTTACATATAAATGAACATCCATTATATTCAAACCCTTTCCAAAGGAGTTCACACAATCCTGATTAAGCCTATTAGTGCCAGGTAAACCTCTGTAGTATACCAGAGTTTTAAATCTGGTGTCTATGGCGTAATTACTGCACTAGCGTCCTGGTAGCGATGCTAAAAATGTGTTTTACGTCAACTAGCAACGACTGCAACAGAGACAGAGCAGCTTAAAGAAACAAAGTGAATGGTGGAGTTTACTGAGGCTGCCGTTGCCACTGGGTTGAGCGTTCTGTTAATAGGAGTGGCAGAGGACAAAGCAAAACTTCTAGCGGGATTACCTCGCTACATCAATCAAATATTCTGTTTAAACATTACACCTCTTTATTTCATTAGCTGAATAAGAAAACTTTCATCGGTTGTCTTATATTGTAACCGCTTAGAAAACCCAGTTGTTGTGATTTTGATTGATTGGTTATGACGTTCGCCTCATGGTTCAACACCTGGTGGAAACTAATTTATTTGTACACGTGAACGCAGTTCCAATCCAGTTGAATCCAACTTTATTTGTTAAGCACTTTAAAACAACCACAGTGGCCCAAAGTGCTGTACATGATAGATAAAAGACAGAATAAATAAAAGCTCAAATGAAGCATAAAAAATCCATATAAAAAATTCAAATACAATAAAAAATATAATGAATTAAAAGGCATAAAACATAACAGCCATACAATAAAAAACAATAAAATAAAATAAAATAAATAAAACCAACGTCTCACAAAGTGTCAAAGGCCAAGGTCAAGAGATGGGTTTTAAGAAGAGATTTAAAAACAGACAGAGAAGAGGCCTGCTTAATCAGCAATGTAGTCAATCTGCATGACTGTGGTAATGACTTAAAATAGACACAAGTAGTAACATTGACATTGGTCATGTTTTACTTCTGTCTTTCTTGGCAGACACACAGTAGCTGGTAGAAAATTCAACACTCCCCGTCGGGGAATCGAACCCCGGTCTTCCACGTGACAGGCGGAGATACTGTCCACTATACTAACAAGGACCACATGAGCTGCTTTTCTGTTATGTCAATCAGGACCTGGCATAGTTTCAGCTTTGCAGTATATTGGGGGCAGTGGTGGCACAACAGGTTAAGCCCCTGGTCCCTGATCAGAGGGTCGGGGGATCGAGCCCCCACTGTGGCCCCCACTGGGCCCCTGAGCAAGGCCCACAACCTCTGACAGCTCCCCGGGCACTGCACTGCGGCAGCCCACTGCTCCCAATAGGACGGGTCAAATGCAGAGAATGAATTTCACAGTAGAGCAGCTCCTCAAGACAAGACTTAGCCGTCCACCTGCATTTGAAGGACATGAGAAATATTCACATTCTGGGCAGAGAAAACATTTGTTTTGAGAGAGGAATTAAGGAGGTCATGTATAAACAGAGGAAGGGGGCCAATATATCACTTGTCAGGTACTTATAGTGCAGTCCTGAGCTGCCTCTCCAGACAGTTTCACTGCATTTGAGTCCTGGCATGATAATGGGTTCTTATCATCTTTCTTGGCGAACACACAGCAGCTCGTACAAAATTCAATCCATCAGGGAATTGAACTCTGACTGAAATGTTTGATGCCGTTTCTCAGAGGAAACGTTAACAAAGAAGTGCGCTTTCATCTAGTGTTGAACCAATGACCTCTCACTTCTGCAGTGTAGGTAATAACCACTATAGTATGCCTCCAATAGCGTGGGCATGAGTACGGAGGACCACAAATGGCCAAATTATCAAAAAATAAATTTCCAATAGTTATTAATAAATACTTCCTTAATACTCTGTAGAAAAATGGTGGATAGCGTGGCTTTTACACTGGAGATAAGTACTTATAATGCAGCTTTAAGATCCCTCCCCATACAGTTTCACAACAGTTCCCACCTTAAGTCATGTGAGTCATCAACAAGCCATGAGCCATGTGATGTGGAGGTTACAATAAACACCTGAACTTCCTTCCAGTCAGTTAGAACTGAAGAAGCCACTTGAATGCGAGGTGTAACCTTCAAAAAAGAAAAGTCCAGTTGTTTCCTAATAAAGTTCTTAGGATTACCATGACCTGGGTGACTGAGAATCTACACTCTAGTTGACATATGACAAATAGTAGCTGTTTAAGGACACCCAACACACCTGTGACCTATTTGGGGTTGGAAACTCTGACACACATTTGTTAAAACATGATTAAGTTCAAATAAAATGACAAAAGCTCAGCAGTCTGATGCCTCTTTCCCCACTTGACAGGCGTTGTGGTGCAACAGACCTTCGTTTATTACAACACACCAGGAAGAAGCTCAACAAAAAAATAAAAGGACAAATAAATCCCTCTGGCTAACAGCTCAGCACTGGCTTCAGACAAGGAAGTAGAGCACAAATTTACAGAGCGTTCTCTTCCTTGCTGGTCAGAGAGATTTTTTTTCTCTCTCTCTCTCTCTCTCTCTCTCTCTTTCAAGCTGCACACTCACTTCCTCCTATGAGTAATAAGAGCAGCTTCACACAAACCGGGGTGTTTGTCAGAGCGACTGACTGACTGACTGAGAGCGGTTCACAAAGAGAGAGGCAGCCGGCGACGGGGACTCATGCTGCGATCCACAACTCTCTGAATGTGTAAGTTCAGAAATCAACTTCAGTGTCATGTGACGGCGGAGCTGTGCCTGCTGGTTGTTGTTAAACGTGAGCCCGGCTGTTTGTCTCGTCTTGTTGGAGCTTGTCATGTTGTGAGGCATGTTGTGGAGGTCTGAGTGTGGGCTGAGTTGAGTGCAGAGGTTGTTACGAGTTAATCTTCAAGTTTGGAAATGTAAATGAGTCTGAGGGGCCTTGTAGGTTAACTGAATGTCAACTGAGCTGCAAAGGATGTGGTTTGGTGCAGGTTGTAGCAAGACTGTGCAAAGTCAAGATAAAAACAAGCTTTAAAGCCAAGTGTCATTTTTTATTGAGTGTCTGTTTAAAAGGAGACATTTATGGTTTCGATGGTAATGATACTGAGCTGGCACATGATCACATCTGTGTGTTTTTCTTTTCCTCATACTTTGGATGTCAAATCAGCACATCAAGTGCATCTAAGCAAGTCATCTTGCATGGACGAGGATCAAAAACATTAAAAGCTTCAAAGTATGATGGACGTGTTTTCTCTGGAAACAATAAAGGAGTCAGTTTGACTGACTTCATTTTAGTTTTTCCAAACCCGACACACCCTCCTAGTCAGTTACAATGTTTTTTTTTCTCTAATTGCTTCAGGTGTGTGAGGATTGTTGAAGTTGTGCACCTAAGAATAGCTCTGCTAGTGGGAGGAGGAGAAATGGAAGAAGTGGGTTGAGTCATTTGAGCACCCTCAAATGCATCAGTGTGATATCTCCTTTTGGACATGAAGTTCAAGGGGGTTTCCAGAAAGTGCAATAAAACACGTCTGGAACGGCGAGAGGGCTTGTGGCTTTGATACCCACAGTCACTTGCATCAGCTCCGTTCATTCATGCTTTGACCTCGCAGACCTTGGAGGTAAAATTAGAGCAGAGACCCTTTGCTTCCTCTCTTAGGTTGAGTGTGACGGGGGCTTTCTGCAACAGCGTGACGTCAGCCTGTGTTTGCAGTCATGAGGTTGTGGTCGTCTGTCAGACCACAGCCGAGGTGTCTGAAAACCCCGCTGTGCTTCCTGTGTTTACAGTGATAGAGGTTTCCTCCATCCCCCTTGTTTGACACCTGTCAACTGTTCCAAAACACAGGCTTGTCGCCGTGGAGACGCCGATGAGCCAGAATAAGGAGGCGAGGAGGAGGATTCCCCAGTCAGACAGTCCCGAGCAGAAGAAGAGGTCGGTCATGGACCACCAGCAGCAGCACACCAAAGTAGAGCGATTTCTCAAGCTAGGATACTCTCACAGTGACATCCTGAGGGTGCTGGAGAGCCTCCGACATGACGCCCAGACCAACGACATCCTGGAGGAGCTGATCAAGACCTGCCACACTCGCAGCAGCAGCAACAGCAGCGTCCCAAACAGCCCCAAACTGGTGCCCAGAGGCTGCAGCCCCAGTTCAAACCAGACCAGACCTGGACCAGATAGAGAACCAGCCGCTGGGTTCAGAGCGGTGGTGATAGATGGAAGCAACGTGGCCATGAGGTGAGTCAACATGAAACACCTGGCATCAGGACATATTTGCCTTATATCTCACTTTTTAGATGTTTTTGTAGAGCAGAGGAGGAAGAAATGCTCAAGGAACAGCAGCAAAAAAACCCTCTGTAAAACTAAATTTAAAATATTTATCATAAGTATTTGTTGCACAAAATCATACTATCTGATAGGATAGAATAGAATAGAAATAATTTATTAATTCCTGAGGGGAAATTTGGTTGTTACAGCAGAAAGAGTAAAGTTACCACCACCAGGAATACAGAAAAATAAGCAAAAAATATGCAGTAAGTAAAAATAAACAATAAGAATGAAAGTGTAATTTACACTGTAAGTAAAAATGATGATCTCTCCTATACTTAATACTTAGTTCAGCTGATTTAACAACATCATTTACTCTATATTGATGCACTACATTATAGAAGTTGATCATTTTGATGTAAAATCTTAATCTGCAAAGCAACTGTATCTGTCAGACAAATGTAACTGGCTAAAAAATGCACTCATTTCTCAGTTTTTTACATGCATAAAGTAGCATAAAGCGGAAATAATCAGCGCAGTATTGATGTACAGTTCCTTCACAGACCGACCGGTATTTCATTCTTTGCCAAACCAAACATTGTCACACGTAAAAAATATTTTGACATGACGGAGGTAGAAAATATTTTTTCCCTCTACTTCCTGGAAAAATACTTTTTTGACGCACAGAGCTTCAAAAAGAACAGAGGCGGTCTGTTCATTCATGTGTATAATTGAATGAAAAACAATCGAAAAATAACATTATACCCGGGCTATTTCTGTTTTTAAAGTTCATTTCAAAAAGCAGCAGCGGCTCTGTTTGTGTCAGAGCCTTGTTTCGGTTCACAGATTGATCACACCACACTTCCTCTTTAAACATGTGGGAAGTGAAAGCATGATCTGTGCCTCCGCTCTTCTCTCTTTTTATTTTTATTTATTTGCTGGTCTGAAAGGCAGTGTGACATGATGCTGCCGTTCTTTTTTTAAGAATTCATATGTAAGCTGTTCTAGTGTGACCTGTATCACGTAATTGGCACTTACACCTGACCTACAACGGCTAACAAGGAAGTTCTGAGTCAAAATTTGCTCAATCAAATAGCTCGTTGGAGGAGGTGCAGGGCATGATATGAATTCAAAATGGAAAACAAAAGAGAGACGTTTTCACAACACATATTCCTGTAACGACAAGTGAGCTGAAAGAGGAAGAGGGCTGAAGCATTTACTGTCACACCTTTATTCGCAGGTGATTCAACGTAACTGTCTCAAAAAAATCTCAAAAGCTCTGAAGGAGACTCTCTTATTTCTGTTTCTTTTTACCTGATTTGACCACTGACTAATAACAGTCAGTCTTCTAATCTTGACTAGTTCATGGGTTATGTAAAGATGCACTGAGGGGATTTTAGTTTTGCTCTTGCATAAGATTAGAGGATTCATGAGAGACAGTTTGAAACTTTTAGTCATTAATGCGGTTCAAGCTGCAAAAATACAGGATCCTACATTTCCAATAATGCAACTCATTATTTTTTGCAAGCTCGTTGGCCGGTAAACGCCCACGCTTTCAATCTCGACGCCCCCACGAGCTTATTTTGATCAAGTTGTCATTTCCCATCCCAAATCAAGAATACTCTCACACTTTGACACGCGTCCTCCAATGCCACAGAAAACATTATATAAATGGTTTCACATGATGCATGACACGTGATAAGAGTAGTATAATAATAACTTTCTGTATATAGCACTTTTAAAAACAGGGGTTTACTAAGTGCTTTGACAGCCAAAGCAGATAGCCTGAAGGCAACATAGGAACAATTAAGATAAAAGTAAGTCAACAAAGCCACTGACGCAAAAATGCAAACTGCAATATGTAAATATGAGTCAAGCCAAGTCACCGTTATGTATAAAGCACATTTGAAACAACAGCTATTAAGCCAAAGTGCTTTCCAGTAGAGACATTAAATTAGTGTTAAGATCCTACAGTATAATTTATCATGTAAATTTGTCTGATTAATTTGAATATTGAAGTTAAGACACAAGTGTTATATGACATACAAATTTACCTGACGTAAATCAATACTAAGGTTAATGCCCTGCAATATTATTGATTATGCAGAATTTACTTGTTGTATACGCTAACAAATTACATGAGTAATTTATAAATTTAGATTAACAAAATATACAAAATTATAAATGGAAAACCCACTGAATGCAAAGATTGATTATGAGCAGCATATTGGCGACAGTTGAGAGGAAAAACTGCCTTTTAACAGGATAAAACCTTCAGCAGAACCAGGTTCAGGGAGAGCAGCCATCTGCCTCGACCAGTCAGGGTGAGGATGAAGAGGAAGAAGAACAAACCGACAAATTCAAAATTGTCATGGACAGTTTCTCAGAAATGTTCAATTCTAAAATTCAGATTTAACTAATACACAATAATTTACACATGAAAAGATAAATTATTGACACTTTACATGAGAATCTTATAGAACTGTGTCTCTAGATCTTTCAGTGGAAAATACACATTTAACTCAAAACATTCAATAAGCACTGTGAATCCAAATGTTTGTCTTAACAGAGCATTAAATGACTGTGTGTAATGTGAAAGGTGACGAACCCAGAGAAAATTTGCTACTGACCTTGTTACGCTGCGACTTTAATGTTGACCGCAGCAGCAAGCAGCTGTTTACGTGTTGGGTTGTAGTTTTTCTACAAGTGGCAGCATTACAAGTTTAACTACATACATAATTTAGTACGTTTTCAGTGCCAAAGCTCTTTTATCGATAGAATAGTGAGGTAGGTAGCGTCCACATAAGCAAAATACTCATTTCGTTCCTGGTCTCACTCTCAAAACATCACATATGGTGGATTTGTCAGGATGTCTTGGTGTCACATTTCAAAGCTATTGGCCCAAAAGAGTCAGACTACAGTATAATAAAGTTATAATGCCATAAATCATATGAAAGACAAAAGCAAAAGGTACATTTCTTTTATTATTTGTTTTTCAAAACGGAAAGAAAAGTGAAATCTACATGTACAACATTTTTCCAAGAGCCCAAAGGTGCTACCTATACTGGAAAAATGCGGGCTCCACATGTTATAGTTTTTACTATTTACATTTTTGTTTCTCGGTTACGCCAAGGAGTGCAATTTTTTAGTTTTGACAACTATTTAAAGAAAAATCAGCCTTTCAAACACATCGGCTGCTTTTGGGGCTCAGATGTTTGAACCATCCAATAACATATGGGGGTTAAAACATATTAAAAATGAACACATTTACTTGGTAACATTAATTTAATATCTTTATAAACGCAAGACACTTTGTTCTTGTTGATTGTTTAGATAAAGAGCTGCATGAAATTCACAAACGAAGCAGCTGCAAATGTGCTCACTTTGAAAGTATTATTCAGATGCAGGCTCGGCGCCACAACTTTAAACTATCAAGGAAACTTCATAGTCTGTTAAGTTATGCAAGACAGATACGTGTAATCAAAATCTTTGAGCTCGCTCACGCCAGATTTGATCTTTAGTACCTGTTGTGTTGTTGCTCAGTGTCTCACGACTTCCTGCTAATGAAAAGAAGGGGAACTCCCATAGGTGTGCACGTACGCACACACATTTCACTTTCACCTGCAGGCAAAACGATCCAGTTTGCTTCTTCGGTAGCTCCTCAGTACATCCTGGTAATGTGAGTTATACAGTAGGTTTGACTTTCAGAGAATAGATGATGAACCAGCATGAACACTGTGTTAGTCATGCAGATTG
Organism: Chromis chromis; assembly: GCA_900302755.1. Classification (NCBI taxonomy): domain Eukaryota; kingdom Metazoa; phylum Chordata; class Actinopteri; family Pomacentridae; genus Chromis; species Chromis chromis. Next base: position 8,079 of record OMNN01062586.1, on the reverse strand, counting down.
TGCTGATACAAGGCAATGACAGGGATCACATTTCAGGCAAGAGACTCAGTTTTTCCTCTTATTCTTACACTTTTCAGTAACTTTCCCAGGTTGAGTGAAATGGCATGCTCAGGAAGAATGAACATTTTCTCTCTTGCTACATGAAGGAAAACCTTTCCCCCAGGATGCACAGTTTTAAGGTCATTTGCTATCAAAAATCAAGTTCTTGTACTGTTTTCCTAGAATGGCTCAGGACCTATCAGAACTGGTAAATTCTCTTCATACTGATCAATCAGAAGCTTTGATAAAGTCAAGTTATGATCAGGGTTTAGATCTGATATCAACAACAGTGATAACAGCAGATGTATGGCAGTACAGGGAAGTACTTTTAGATTTAGTTTAGTAAAGGCACATTAGTTTAGAGTTGAAACAACCTTTAGCACTACTAAGACTCTTTAGACAAAGAGAATTCCTCATCTTTGTGCTTTTGCAATTGTGTTTTAGAGAACTCTGAGCACGCGTCTTGCAACACCGTCGATTTCCTGAAAAGGGGAGTAGACGCGTGCGCATAATGTGCACAGAGACCCAAAAGAAGAAGTTGTGTTTTTTTTTTGTTGTTGACTCTGACTTCTTTGTCTTTGTAGCCATGGCGACAAGAAGGTGTTTTCGTGTCAGGGCCTCCAGCTGGCGGTGAACTGGTTCTGGGACAAAGGGATGCGAGACATCACGGTGTTCGTTCCCCTGTGGAGGAAGGAGCTGCCAAGGCCGGAGGCGCCCATCACAGGTAAACTCACCTGAATGCAGTTGTGGGAATTCCTTCGGTTGAGGAAGTTCTGCCGTATCCTTCTTGTTTTACCGCTGCTGTTCAGGATGGATGAGAGTTTAAATCGTATTTCATCCATGACTTTGTTGTCTTTGGAATGGGGCGTTTTACATTTTACTCTCCAGTTTCAAAAGTTGATCACACAGCTTGTAGCTTCAGCACGAACTGGTTCACAGTTATTCTGTCAGTAGGTGAAATCTTAAATTAGAACCTAACCTGTTGTAATGTTAGAAACCAACAGCGTGTTGAGTGCAAACCTCTGCAAACTAATATTTTGTATCGATTTGATGACAGTGGAACTAAAGATGTGTTCAACTATTTACACCAATCAGCCACAACATTAAAACTATCTTCTTAATATCCTCAAACAGCTCTTATGCTCATAATTGTCTGTCTGGGCTGATGTCTGTTTCCTTGTCCGTTTTTAAGTTGCACTGAATTAAACCGAATTGAAAAATATTATATATTGTAGGTCGCCCTTGCGACCTCTGGTGGAGTCTGGATGTTGGAAGTGGATCCTTTGGGTCTTGTGGGTTGTGGATGCTCGATCAGATTGGGATTTTGCAGAGCTTGGAGGCCATGTTTAACTCTGAGAGCTCTTAGTCGTGTTCCTTGAGCATTTTTTTGTGGTGTAGCTGCTGGGGATTGCTGTTGCAGCATGGGGAAGGGTGTTTAGTTTGCAGTAATGTTTAGGTGGGTGGTATGTGTCTAAGTAACATCCACATGAATGCCGGGACTCAAACTTCCCCAGCAGAACATTGTGCTGTAACAAAACAATGTCTGTGGTTTTAATGTTGTGGCTCATCAATGATATAAATCTATGCAACAAAAAACATTATTAGGCATCAAATGGAGCTGTGTGTAAGCCCATCACTCTGTTTTGGCTTTCACCAAGTACTAAAAAGATCTGTGGCTCATTAGCTGCTAAATGTTCCAGTGCTAACTAGCTAATTGGAGCTTTGGTTGTAGGTAACATACAGAGAGGTTTATCAGAGTTTTGATGCTGAAAATAGAAAACATAACACTAAAACAATGGGTGTTCCCAATGAGTTCCCAATCCCAGTATGTATTGCTCAGTGCAGCTTTAATTTGAGTTAACTTGATTCTGAAGCACATCCAACTGGATATGTATTCCATCATCAGCTCCTACAGTTATGTAACTGTAATTATGGCCATCACCCATAAACATCTGCTCACTATCCTGAGCTTAATCTCACCATCAAGCGTGACAAACTGTATGTTTAGAAGCTTTTTGGGCCTTTTACTGACAGAAAACCAGCCTGAGACCATGACGCACACAACGTGAAACTTAAGGCCTGAATTATCGTCATGATCGGGAAATCAACTTTTTTTTGTCCATCAATGTCAGGGTTAATTTCAATAGACTGAATCACCTATAAGCACGAGCTCCTTATTGAGGAGAAGAGTCTGCCTCACAAAAAATGATGCATGTGGGCTTCATACAGCATGTACAGGTGGAAATATTTAATGTAGGATCACTAATCACCGAATCAAGGAAATGAGAAAAACCAACATCCTTGATAGGTGCGGAACTTTGCCATCCTGGCACAGATCTGATGACTGCCGGTAAATTCCCATCACTGCATCCTGGATGTTGTAATCATCCTGTTTGGCAGCTGCAGCTCTCACCTAGTTTCACTCAAGCACCCAACTGCCCATAGAGCCTCCTCAAACAACGAGGAAGTATCACCAACAAAACTGAAATCCAGCCTGTCGTTCGTGTTGGATCATGACGGCTAAAAATAACCTCTTTCCTGAAATCAGCAGTTTACGAAGAAGCACCAGTGCAAAGTTCAGCTCTACTGGATTTATGTTCCTGCTGTAAAGTTCACCATCAAAACAAGGGAATGTAAAGATAAAGATACAGATAGGAGCTCACGTGGACTACAACCTGCTGCTTACCTGCCGCAGTAAATGTTAGAATGAAATTAATTTCGTACCCAAAGCACTAAAACAGATGCAGTTCCATCAGTTATGTAAGCAGCAGCAGAACAGATTTGTTTTTCTTGCATAAATGTTTCCACAGCTACAGTGATGCTTATCATACAGTCATCGCAACATTACTCATAAAGGTGTACTAACAAACCTAACTCAACTGAACTAAGAGAAGAGGTTACACTACAGGTCATATAAATCAGGCTTATGAACAACAAAAGAGGTGGAATAAACGGACCAAATTAAGTCAACTACACACTTTTTCCCCATTAAGATAACATTTGGCTGTGTTACAAGAACAAATAGTATTTTTTGTCTCATGGTAACATTTTACAGCAGCTCTTCCACTCATATTTTTAGGTTGAAATAAGTTATATTTTACAGTATCGTAAGGTTGAGTGAAGTACGTTTTCAATCACAATCATAGCTTGAAATGGGTCCCACTAAACAGTTCATCCATTAGCTAAATGAATCACTATAATAATCGCCACTATTTGTCATGTGTTTGGTAGATCAACATATTCTCCACGAGTTGGAGAGGAGGAAGATCCTGGTGTACACGCCGTCCCGCTGCGTAAACGGTAAAAGGGTGGTCTGCTACGACGACCGGTACATCGTGAAGTTGGCCTTCGACTCGGACGGCATCATCGTGTCCAACGACAACTACCGAGACCTGCAGACTGAGAATCCCCATTGGAAGAAGTTCATAGAGGAACGGCTGCTGATGTACAGCTTCGCCAATGACAAGTAAGACTTCTTATGTGGGTAGATTCTAAGGGGGCAAAGTTAGGTTTCATTTGTACCTCACCATTGCACCATGAATTCAGCTAATGTTAATCTGTCTTTCCTTGCTGGTGCAGGTTCATGCCTCCAGATGATCCTCTGGGCAGAAATGGTCCCACTATTGATGATTTTCTCAGGAAGAAGCCGTGGACCACAGATAACAAGCTGCAGCACTGTCCATACGGTAGGTTCACATTATTGTTTTGACCAGTTTACACTCCCTTATGCTCTACTAAAGGGTTTAAAAGGCAATGTGAACAATAAGAACCAATTTAAGGTGACATTTCCATGTAAACTGGAACATTCCCGAACAACTAGTACCACAATGGTGCCTACAAAACAGCAGTACATTTTACCACAAATAAACTGGTGCAGTCTCCAATTGACACGACGCAAAGCTCATCCAATTGCTGTATCAGCAGTTTCAAACCAAATTGCTTCACATGCAGTATAAGACCCGCAGTTACAGACGTAGAACCAAGCAGCACTTTCCACACCGTTTTTGTTAATGCGAACTGTAAAACTCCAAAGCTAGCATAACCTGCAAAAGTCAGCAAGACTGACGAAACCAAAGAGTATCATCAGGAACTTAAACTCCAGTAAGTCAGTCGGTCTGGGAAGGGTTGGACAGAAACTGATCAACCAAACTGTATTTCTGAGATTATTCAACCGCTTTCCAAAAGATTTCATAAGACCAAAATGTTTTCTCGGCCCATAGAGGAAGTTTAAAATCCCAAAACATCATCATTATTAGAGTTTCGAGATTTCGAGTCAACCGAAAAGTAAAAGCTCCAAACTGCGATTTCAACACAACATACATATTTTTTGGGGGGGTTTAGAGATTGAGACATTTAGTCAGTCATTTCTTGTACTGTACTTAATCACTGTAAAACAATAGAGAATATTTCGGGTAACCAGCAGGGGGCTGTGGTTTTTCTTGTCCATCCTTATTCAGTAGCTGGAGAATTTGAAACTTGTCAAATTTGTCAGGAAGATATTAGCTGCAGATTGGTTCATTTACCTGCCTGTCATTCAGTGATTGGGTGTGAGAGGCACCCTGATTTCATAGTAGGAGTTGGGTCCAAACAGCAAGTCTGGATCACTACAAAGAGCACTACAATGATAGTGTCAGCTGTAATCCAAAGTCACAAAGAAACCTGGTGGTCCAAGGGCTACCAAGCACTTGCAAACACACGTCCTTTGCTTGAAGAGATGTATTTTTAGAACTGTGTGGCCCAATAATAACTAATTGTGTTTCCTTCTTTCAGGTAAGAAGTGTACTTATGGAGTAAAGTGCAAGTTCTACCATCCAGAGAGGGCCAACCAGTCGCAGCTGTCTGTGGCCGATGAACTGAGAGCTCTAAGAGACAGAGCCAAGAACTTCACCCCTGCTTCATATCCTGAGCTCAGATACACCTCGTCCACCCCTCCACCCCTGAACATAGACGACCACAGGGCTTCACCCAGCGAGCACTCCGTCTGTCAGAGGGACTCCAGCAGCCCCAGAAGCCAACCGTACACCAGCTTGCACCACTGTCCGAGCCTCGACATAGACGAAGCCTTCAGCTCCATGGACAGCTCCATGTCCAGGCTCTACATCCAGGACAACCCCTACAGCTACAGCAGCGGCGTTGCCAGCTACAGCCTGGGCCACGACGACTACTCCCTCCCGGGTTCGTACGGCGGCAACAACCAGCATCTCTGCCTGAACGGAGGAGGTCAGTACCCTCATCAGAACGGCTCGTTGCCCTGCGACTGCTCCATGTGCAACCAGTGCAAGTGTGGTCACCAGCAGGCCCGGCTGTCCTCCAACAATCACCACTATCACCACCAGCAGCCAGCGTGGAGCTCCTGCCCGGCGCTGCCTCCACATAATGGGGAACATCTGGGTCAATTCTCAGACCGCCAGTACTTCAGACAACCCTCCCACAGCTTGCCGAGGGACCTGTGGGTGCAGGGGAGCCTCTCGGATCCCAGGCTGAGCAGCAGGTCCAAGAGTCCGTCCAGCGAGCGGAGGAAGGGCCTTAGGAGCCAGCTGACCACCCTGTTCCCCCAGAGCATGGTGGAGCAGGTCATGAACGCTTACCCACATGTCTTAGACATGTCCGAACTCATTTCTCTGATCCAGAGCTACAGAACCAACCAAATCTCCTTCTAGACTGCTAAGACTTTTTTTCTTCAAACTGAGCCCACATTGGAGTTCTCATCCCAGAAGCAAAGTGAAAACTGAGAACATTTCTTCAAAAGACTGTGAATTTTTTTATTACAAATCAAACCAAAACTATTCTTGTTTGAATTCAATGCAAACTTACTCTTTAGCATTAAAAAGTGACTCAGTCTGATGAAGTGTAGAAAATGTAGCAGACTGAATGCTATTTCTTTATCCTCGTGTAAAAGTGCAATGCACTACGCTCCATATGAGCTACTTATTGTAGCACAGACAAATGTCTTATTTAAAGCAGCATGTGTTGTTTTCCCATGTTGCCTCAAAGTGAGGAACGCTATGCTCTGTACTTCTGTAAAGAATGTCAATGGCAAGTTTTTTAATATGAATTCTGAAGGCTTGTGTTTTTGCTGCGCCTGTGGAAAACAAAGAATACTCAAACCACTCATGGTATTTGTCTGTGTTGATCATATGAAACTGCGTTTATAGATGGGTATGATGAATCTTCAACGTAGTGGAAGAAGGTAATTTAAATCAACTGCTGCTGTGCTGCTCTCTGCTGGTTAAAGCTTTAAAGTGTGGACACAGCAGGTGTTTTCCCACGTACCTGCTGCGACATGCTGGAGCCAGTTTTCATTTAAGAGAAACGGATTCAAAAACAAGAAATCAAACAAGGCCAAGAAATTGCAAAAAGCTCCTATACATCTGATTTACTAATACAGAAGTGCCTGAAATCCAAATATGCAACATTAGGTAAAGTCAGGTAAAGAGTGTTGTTCAAGGTAAGTGTGTCAAACATACGGCCCACGGACCAGAACCGGCTCACTGGATGACTTTACAAAGTGCTAAAACAGTTCTGTGCTTGTTTGGAACAACTTAGGAAAACAAAACTGTTCCAGGATCCCACACAAGCACTGAAATGAAACTGGCCCCAGATTAAACACCTAATATTGATGCACTTGTGAAGGTTGAGAGGGGCCAGATTTCAGGAGCAAGTTAACCCTCTGAACCGTAAAGCCCCCAGTTGAAAGGCTAGCCTTTTAAAAATAAAATAAATAAATAAAAACATCACCAAAGTGACACCATTTACCATCCAGAAACTATTAAAAAAAAGGAAAACTGTCAGTAAGTTGTTGGTAGATATATTCAGCATGGTGAAATATCTTTATGGGATGGATTTGTAGATTATAGACGTAAAATTTTTAAATAGTTAAGTATCTCTAGCAAACAGGATGAATCGTCAGATTTTCAACTCACTGACAGTTCTTGAGTGTATCGTGTGCGACATGACGCTCAGTTGAGAAAAACAAATTTAAGTTTAAAGTTGTGATAATCGAAAATCACTATATTCTACATGTCTAAAAATTCACCAAAAAAAAAGTCTTTGCAACAGATCCTGTAAAACAACAACTCCTCAGTGCAACTGAGAAGCCATTAGTAACTTTGCTGTGACCAACAGGGGGATTAACTGCAGGCAGTGTTTAGACAGAGAAGAGAGGAGGCAACAAAAGAGACTGAGGAAAATAAAATGTACGTATCTATAAAATAAATGCAGCATGGCTCAAAAATGGTATACAGAGGAGCAAGTTGTCATTAAGTTGTTGTTTTTTTTGACTTGATGTCCAGAGTCATGTGAAAAATACATAGTTTGGACAGGTTGGGAATAATTGATCTACAGCATCCATCCATCCATTATCTGTACATTATCTGTACGCCGCTTAATCCTCTGCAGGGTCGCGGGGGGGCTGGAGCCTATCCCAGCCGACTTAGGGTGAAGGCAGGGGACACCCTGGACAGGTCGCCAGTTATTTTATTTACATAATTTATTTTATTTAATCATAATCTCTTATTAATTTTCTATTTTTTAGGCACTGCATTTCTGTTTTTTGAGCAATATCTGGCACAAGAATTTCCTTCACAAGTATTTAGGTTTCATATTACCTTATCTTAAATCCGCTGCATCCCCCCTAAAAATAAAGGATACATTATTTTTAGGGGGTATGCAGCGGATTTATGTCCTTCAATATAATCAATATAATAAAATGTGCAATTAAAACATGACAGGAGAAGTGGTTCTTTTTTTATTTATGATTTTCTTTTTAAATACTATAATGTTTTCTGATTATTTAGAGTCATGTTTTTATTTTTATTTTACATAGATCACATTGAAGTGAAATGTTCTGTTTTTTTAAGAAAATGTCAAATTTCCTCACTTTCCCAAAAAAATATTCTCTAAAAATGTGGCAAATCAAATTAAATAAAACATTTTTTTTAAAGTTCTCAAATTGTTGTCACCTCCAGGACATTTTCTCCAAAAAAAAAAAAAAAAAACACAGAAAACAATCGCAAAAACACACAAAACGACCATAAAAAC
>OMNN01062584.1:0-26743 GCA_900302755.1 Chromis chromis | reverse complement strand
CATTACTGCTCACTAACACTAACTACTGTTCACCACTATTCACTACTGTTCACTACTGTTCACTACTACTCACTACTGCTGGGTAAGACTTTCTATTCAACAGCTACTAGCATTACTGCTCACTAACACTAACTACTGTTCACTACTATTCACTACTGTTCACTACTACTCACTACTGCTGGGTAAGACTTTCTATTCAACAGCTACTAGCATTACTGCTCACTAACACTAACTACTGTTCACTAATACTCACTACTACTCACTACTGCTGGGTAAGACTTTCTATTCAACAGCTACTAGCATTACTGCTCACTAACACTAACTACTGTTCACTACTACTCACTACTACTCACTACTGCTGGGTAAGACTTTCTGTTCAACAGCTACTAGCATTACTGTTCACTACTACTCACTACTGTTTTACTACCATTAACTACTGTTCACTACTACTCACTACTACTGGGTAAGACTTTCTATTCAACAGCTACTAGCATTACTGCTCACTAACACTAACTACTGTTCACTACTATTCACTAATGTTCACTACTACTCACTACTGCTGGGTAAGACTTTCTGTTCATCAGCTACTAGCATTACTGCTCACTATTAAGAAAACTGCGGGGGGCACAAATTCTTGTTCATTACTGGATTTATTCTGTGTGTTTGCCATTTAAAAACACAGCAAGTTTCACTTCAAAACATTGTGCAAAGCTCAAATTCATGCAAACACGGCGCTGGACCAGCTGATATGAAAGCCGCGTCTCTCTCTCTCTGTCGCTCTTCCCTTCTCTCCCTCTGGTCCACATACGCCCGCTTTAGTGCACCAACATTTAAAATAAACATCAAACACTATTCAACATTTAAACAACCATGAAACCAGGCATGTCTGAATGCAGTCAGGACGCTCGGCATTGCGGCCAGATGTGTGTGATATTTTTGACAGAACGCAAGGCCAGCGAACGCTCCCCTATGACGCCGACACCGGCTATTAATAGTAACTAAGCAAGCGTGCCTGATCGCAGGAGGGGAGGCTGCATGAATTCGTAGAGGACATCTTGGCTTTCTGAAGCTTGAAGGCTGCCGTAGCTGTAATATTTATTTTGAACTGCGTGGCGCTATAGAATTGACTGCAATATATGATCTCAACGCTAGATGGGAGTATAAATTACTGACTGGGGCTTTAACGCTTTTGCATTATAACCAGATTCCTTACCAGATTGATAGCTCTAGCCTAGACTTTCCCATTGATGGAGAGATGCAATGCTGCCGTGCTGTTCTTCATTGCTGTTGGGCAGAAACCTTTTATCTCTATAGTTGACGCAGCCGCCATGGTACATCACTGAATTAATAAACTTAACTGCGTGTCTGTGACTAGTGACCGGTGTGTTGTGCAGAATGTGTGATGCATGCCAGGTGGTGGGAGTGACCAGGTGTTAACTAACATTTTCGTCCAGTCTCGTCTCGTCAGCGAAAACTCACACACGACTTGTTGTGTTTTAGTCATCAAAGACCCATGTTTAGCTCGAAATAATAATCTTCATAATAATTTTGTCATCGTCATCGTTGACGAAAACAACACTGTCCAGTATACATTCAATAAATAAAGGGGAAAAAGAGAACCATTTCTTCTTTGACATTCTTACCATTACCATTATCACATTGTGGTCTGCTGTAATTAAGGCCCAAACGGATGGAATCCCAGAGATTTCTTATTAAGATTACACAGTGTTAAATTATGTGGTAAACAGGCAACCAATGAAGAAAGATCCCAGTCCTCTTTTGAGGAAGAGTGGTGGGCATGAAATTGGGAAGTGGCACAAGAAAGCCAACAATTCTTTGACAATGCTTTCTCTGTCAAGTAGCGCAGATAAAACAATTGCTCCATATACTTTATTTGCTTGGTTACATACACTTGATGTCATCTGTCATATTGAGATGGAAGAGATGGAACAGATGGCATAAGAGCTATAAATCTGTCTGAATTTTGCGCTTCAGGTTTTTTTTTTTGGGACACTGTTACTTCTTCAACATTCCATTAAGCACAAAGATATTTTGGGTGTCCAGTTTGATGGCTGTGTAATTTATTCACTGAAGCTGCCCATGAAGGTGGTAATCAGCCAGTCAAAGTGCTTTAAGAGAAAACTGCAACAAATTAAAAGGCAAATTGTCTTCAATCAAGCAATCTGTCTTTTACATTCATATAATTATTGTAAACATCGGAAAAGGAAGTTGTTTGTAATTTTTGTTTTGGCATCTGCATTCTCCCACAGTTATCTACACTACACAGCCCTATTTACAATATACAACAGAAGTAAGTACACCCCTTTGAAATCACCTAAATGTGAAAATTAAATCACTATCAGTAACTGCATTATTTCTAAGTTGCCAAACAAAGGATTTCCTCTTGTGCACAATCAAAAACAAATACTTTACAAAGCCCATATTGAAAATTCACCAAAGTACTGAAACCAAACTGATTAACAAGGTTATGAAATGGCCTGTGAACACCAGAACTTTCTCAGTTCGGGCCTAGGGGATGTGTGTATCTGTGTGTCAACATCGTGGCTCCACATGGAGAAGAACTGCCAGAGGATTTGAAAAATCTTAGTGTGAGACTTAACAAAGATTAAAAAGGATACAGGAAGCTCTGCGACCAACTAAGAATCAGTCAATACACAGTTGGAGCCATAATCAGGAGACATAGAACAAGCCAAAGTAACACTATTCAGAGCTGCAGTGGCATCCTCCTAAAAACAATGCCATGGACAGTGCACTCCTTGCATAGTCTCTAAAGAACACAAGGGCATGTACTTCAGTTTTGGCACAGGGTTCTATCAATTGAAATTTGAATTTCTGTTGGAACTCAGACAGTGTGAAGGACATTGCAGAACATAAACCTCTATGGACTGTGTCCAGGAAAAAAACCCTTGTATACTCTTCGGCACAAAACTACATGATCAAACTTGAAACTGAAAACAAGCTTGCTGAATATTGATATCACTTTCTTCAGTCAGATGAGGACAAGATAAATTTGTTCTGCTCAGATGGGGTCCAGCATGTTTGGTGTCGACCAAATGAGTACCACAGTGGATGAATAGTCCTGACAGTGAAGCACAAAGCTGGGAATGTGGTGATATGAGGCTGCATGAGTATAAAAGGTATTGGAGAGATGACATAGATGACCCCATGAATGTCTGTCAATACTGGCTGACAAAATACTGGTTGACAAAATGACACCCAGTCTACTGAAAAGGAATACTCCAGTTTGACAATGATACACAAGATTTTTAAAGAAGGAAAAAGTGAAAATTATGAGCTGACAAAGTATGTCGCCTGAGCTGAATCCAATAAAACAAAGTCCGTGAGCAAAGAGGAGCTGAAAAAAAGTAGTCTCTGGAGAATGACAGAACATCTTTCTAGAAATTTTAGCAACACTTAAATGCTTAGAAGGATCAAATCTTACATCAAAAATAAAGGTGGAAGTAGTAAAAAAAAACTATTGTTATTGTGCACAAATGTATTCGCTTCTGTTTTATACTAGTACTGTATATTGAACTCTTGACTTTACCCTTTTTATAGAGATCTTTCCTAGCAAAAATGGAGACCTTTTTATATTATGTGATTGTCCTCTGTGGGATATACAGCACATTTGTAACAGGAATTCATATTGCAAAGAGTAAAGAGATTTGCCTTTTTAACATACATCAGTATCTTCTACAAATATATGGCGTGTCTCTAATGTACTATTCTAGGTTCCACACTCTTTGCACTTGACAGTTTTCTTTCTTTCTGTCTTCCTTTGTTTCTGCCATCAAATTATGAGTGTGCATACCTTCATCTTTCTCCTGCATCTCATCACACTTGTGTCCTTTATACATCTTGACGAAGGGTTCTTGGATAGATGCAATCCGTGAGTGGCAGTTCTGTAATAAATACCCACTTTGCGATGCTTATGATACACATTTGTTGCTGATTGTGCCACAGATACAGTAACGTTTCACTCAGCTCTGTGATAATAGTATGTTAAGCAGCTGTCCTCAAATGACTACATCTCACTCTGTCATGTAGAATTAGATTGATCTTGGATAACTGATGATTTTTCAAACTGTTCCTCTCTTCTTTTTGGTTGACTATTTGTCCTTATTGGAATAGTTATTGCCTCATGTTTCTTAAAAATGGTACCACTCAATAACTGCAATGTATACATTTTCTACAAACGTCGGCAAGGAAAACATATTTATTTCAGAGTGCTACAAAATATTTGGTACATCATAAACTGACAAACACAAAGATAAAACCCTGTTGTTATAGGAGATGTTCAATCACAAACCGTGGGTTTATGTGGTGTAATAGGTAGAGGGTTGCTCTTTTTATAAACTGTGGTTGGGGCAGGGGAAAGGACTGGGTGAAGGACGGGACATTGGTGAGCAAGGTGAAAGCAGAGGAGAAAGAATTGGTTGCTCTGAGGTTAGGAAATCATCAAACCATTCAGAGGGCAGGAGGGTGAGAAGATAGGACCGAGCAATGTTTATGAGTGCAGGTTTGAATCATAAACTGGTGCTATTGAGCCACTGGTTTGTTTGTAGACCAGTGTTTTGAATTGACTTGGAGCAGCCACTGGGAGCCACTGGAGCACAAAAACAAGGGTGGTAAAGGAGAAAACCTAAGGTGCAGCTGCAGCAGATTGGAAATGTGAGGTTTAGCAGTAAGAGTAAAGAAGTCAAGACCTTGGCCATGTTCAGTGTAATATCTCAATATCCATGTGATAGATTGGCATCACATGAATACATACATTCATAGATCTTCAACGGGGTCTCTCATTAATATTATGTTAAAATTGCTGCTTATCCAAAGTTTTGGTCAGCAATTAAATATCTGCAAAAATAATGAAATTTCCGAAGCTTCAGCTACAGTAGAGCTGCAGTGAGTAATCCATTAGCTGTCAACTATTAAATTAATCACTACCCATTTTGATAGCCAATTAATCAGTTTGAGTTATTATTTAAGGAGAAAAAGTTAAATGGGAATATTGTGAACATCTTCAGATTGTGAAGAAAAGAAGACATTTCAGGATGTCGTCTTGGGCTTGAAACACTCATCAACCGTTTTTTGTTGTTGTTGTTTTTTTTTTTGCCATTTTCTGACATTAAAAGACCAAACAACTAACTGCTTAATCAAGAAAGTAATTGACAGACAAACTGACAATGGCAATAAATCTGAGTTGCATCCGTAGCCTCAGCTGTATATTTTGATCAGTGCTAATTCGCAAATGACTTCCTGATTTATAAATAGCATTCACATCAACAATTAATTTTTCTGAAAGCGCACTTATATCCAATTTAATTTAACCCACATTTGCTGTATGTGGTGTTATATTGTCAGTATGCAGTATTGCGACATGAATGCTGCCAAGTTATTAACACAAGAACCTTTTCTGTCTCTACCACACATCACACATGATGTGCAAGCAGCATGAACAAAGATGCATAAACATGTTATATTTGCAAAATGTCAACATGCTAGCATTATTACATGTTGGCATTTCATTCAAAGCACTGCTCTTTTAGGATATGTACATCCTAAAAGAGCCTTGTTTTCTTCTCACCTAATCCCTTTTTCAATGCCGTGGTATTTTTCATCCACCACCTGCATGTCCGCATTTTAAAAGAACACAGGGAAATATATTTACATGTGCAGTTACTTTAGTATGCTAATGATATGAATTGTGTTTTGTTTTTTTATTCCTTCCCACCTAAAAACTCTAGTTAAATCACTATGAACACAATCCAGTTTGGTCAGCAACTCGCACACAAGCCACAACATGAGTAAGTAAATTTGTGCAGACCTGAAGATATGCATGCGATTGGGGTCTAATGTGTTTACCAGTAGATGTGTTCCTGTGCAGCTAATGTCAAAATTGCTCTGACTTACTCCATTCACAATTACACCACAACTGACGACTGAGGTGTGGAATTTATCAGACTCATCTGTATCTTAGCCATTCCCTGCATGAAATTAGAGAAGAGAGGGGCATTAACACAAATGCTTCAAGGTGTTTTTTCAACAACATTATTATGTTGCTCAAAGAGATTTTGTGGTCTTATGTCTGTGTCTGTTTCCACTCAAACTGCAACAAGTTTAAACAGGTCAGTGTAGGTTAAAAGCATAGAGTTAAATTAAAAAGAGTGAACAATATTGGAATTGTTATTGTACAGCCTTTTGCTGAGCTGTTGAAATAGTTTGACTGTATGGGGAAGACATTGTTGTCGCACCTGTAAGCAGGCCGCAGAGGTAGTCACAAAGCCAAATGATCAACTGTGTGAATGGGAAAACCGGCATGGCGTCACACTAGACACCAACACTATTGTGTTGCAAATCGCACCTCTGATTCAGGAACTCTGGCACGCTACATGAAAGCACATACTGGTGCAGAATAATACTGGCTTGTTTCGTTCAGTCGGAACAAGCAAAGGCGAGCAATTTCAGCGTAGTGATGAGGTCTTAGTGGCAAATACTTCGCAACCTACGTGTGAAAGAAGCTTGTAAAGCCCACTCCAAGGCAACTGGATGTCCTAAAAATGACATCCATCTTTACCTAAATTGTTGAAACAGGCAATATTTTATTCTCTATTATTATTTTTTAATGAATCAAGTGCCTGCATCACAGCAGAAAGTAGTTGGGTAGGGACAAAGAACATGAAACATAAGGTTTGTGTCCAGAGTCCTGTCTATGGTAAGATAGATGACAACATTTTATTAAATGTTAATAAACCCTACAGCCATATGTTATGGTCATAGTCTATATAAAAGATGAATGGAGCCACAGTGATGTCGCCCATTGGTTTGTGGACAAGCAGTCTGAAGCCTCGAGTTTGGAATTCAGCCATTGCCATTTTGTTTTTTGAAACCAGATGTGACAGTTGCAGGGTGGATCCAACTGAGAACCTAAGGACTCTACACACAGCTAGCTATTTTACTCTAAACAGGACCATAATGTCATCATTTTCATCATGCTGTATCAATGAAGACTTTAAACCAGTGATTGAAACCATGAACTCCTTATGAAAGTGTCTACTGAGGTAGCAAATTGAGTGAGAAGTAGGGTCATTTTCTCATAGACTTCTTAAAATCTGACCTTTTTTTTTTTTGCAGCCAGAGCAGTTGCCCCCTGCTGGCCAATAGAAACAATGCAGGTTTAAGGCACTCCTTTCCTGGCTTCACTTTTCAGACCAAGAGGCTTGGACCATCTATCCAGCGCTAACATTGACTGCATTAAGCACAATCTTTTTGTAACTAAGTGCAATAAGTGTGTAAGCATATCCGTAAAATGTAATAATGGAATGCAAGATGATATTTTGGCAGAAAAAAATGTTGCCAGTGAAGTATTCGTGATAAGTTCTATATCAGTGTATTTATGATTTTGTAAATACAATGATGTGTCCTCTTTATTTGATAGAAAATGTAATTCAGTCACAGTTACATGTCCTTCTAAATGTACAGCATTTGCATAGGAATGTAATTTCCAAAAGACAGGGTTGACGGAGTTCTAGGATTCACTTGTTGCCAATTTTACTCACTTCCCTCTGAGTATACACTGATGTTTGAGCAGATGAGATTGGAATCCAATATTCCAATCGTCTCGCAGACAATTTCAGTAGATGTTTATGTGCACAAGCATAAGTCTGCACAGGTTCATATCGTAAAAGTATGCATGAATGATTCTTGTTTTTTTTAGTTCTCTCTACAGCATTGGGTTTTGATGTTGATGCTTTTCAGCTTTTATCTCCTCTCTCATAAAAAGCTTTAAACTCGCTCAATGTAGTCACTGTTTAAGCCCTTCTTCCTCCGAGCCCTCTCAGATTCCCTTTCTTTACCCTTCTCAATGAACATGCTTGAGTATGATTGTCTGTGCCGGTTAAATGATTTACTCTCCAGCAATGAGGTCTCTCAAGATTGGCAATCCTCTGTGCATGACCACGCGTCCACTCCATTCAATGTCTCTCTTTACAGAGACTGACAAACTGCTGTACAAGCATTTTGCTTTATTTTCACAAAGCATTTTTACTGCCTACAAAATCACTGCAAATATATTTTCATGTTCGTCGTCAATCTTGCCTGAATAGGGGATTAAAGTCTCCAGTGCCACTGTACCCAATGGATAGAATACATAGGCTTTGGCTTCGATAACACGTTCATTGGTTACTGGAGATAATCTTTGACCCGTTTGCCCTTCGCTTCGTTGTCCTTAATGCATTCTCTCTGATGTGATCACAATAAAGTTGGGGTGATACAGTACACGTTCCCATTGTGTTTTATGATGACATTGATCGCCTGCAAAGTGGTTCATTCTCCACAGGTGACTGGGGCTCGGTCAAATAGAGCCCCTGCCTCGCTTTAGTGCAGACTGGTTGCAGCCATGTGCGAGCATGAGCGAGTGCACGTGTGCGCACGTCGGTTACGTGTTCATTTCCATGAATTTAAAAAACCCTCCTATGGCCGAGATCACTTTGGCTTGACCCCAGGTATATGGTGTATATAGTACTAATGATTTCCTGTTAAGGCTTGCGATATGCGGGATGCAACCTTCCTGTAATGTGCTGTGTGATGATTTTCCAGAGACGGTTGGTAGAGGGCGAGGGGATACGGTGGAAATACAAAATGCATATCCACCTGCACCCCATAGGCTGACACTACATCCTCTGAATACACCCATTAGTTTGCCTTAGGTTTAGAATAAATATGAGCCTAAATACTGGTCGAACTAATGTATAGTCTCAGTCATCTTTCTTGGGGCATTTCCCTGCAGCAGTCACCATGTGTAATATTACATTCTCACAGTATTATACATAGGAATTGCTTTTATTAGCTCTGGCTTAAATCTAACCCTTTTCTCATTATGCAGGGAATATTACCCAACAATAACAACAATTCATAGCACGGCTGCTAAAGGTGGATGCCTGAATGTTCCTCAGAGAATGTGCTCGCCAGGATGGAAACACAATATCCAACTAGCATGCTCCCATATAATGACAAACATCTGCCATTTGATTTCTGTCACCTGTTGTTTATCAGCCGCACAATGACTGCAGTGAATAGAAGTTCACTTCATACGCCAGTGAACACCACCATAGTCCTCTCTCCTCTAATAAATATTCTCGTTGCCATTAATTACTGTTACAAATCTTATCATTGTTCATCATGACAAAAGAACAAGTGCCTCCAAGATATTTACGTGATTGATGGTGTACAGTCAACACCGGTTATAAACAATCGTCTCGAGATGAACCGACTTTGAACACACAAACAGAGCTTCTAACGTTGTGAAGTACGATGTAAGTGCCAAGAAAAAGTTGTCACTTTTTTTTTTTCCAAATTGTTGCCATGCATGTCGTCTAAGGCCAATAAGTTGGCGTCACTGAAGCAGATAATTGCAACATAAATGTATCAAGGTGCAGAGATGCCCACTCAGGTATAAAACAGCATTAGAGTAGTGCAGTTTTATTAACTCCTCCAATCCATCTCTCTTTCTGTCTCTATACTCTCCCTGTGCTTAAATCTCTTTCTGCTCGTTTCTCTCTCTATATTCTGCCACGAAAACTGTTAGTGCATCTCTTCGTCTATCCTCATCACTGTCCCACCCCTGTTTTATGATTGGACAATAGAGATTAAGTTTGTATGTGATTTTTGAGTGAGAGAGAAAAAAGAGACAGAGGCAACCAGACAGAGCTCTCTAGCTCTTACTGATCTTCAAAGCCTTATTTATGATTCATTGACCCCCTGTGTAGTGCTGATACATTATATATCTATCCTTTCCAATGAAGAAACTGCATTATTAACTTTGGCATCGTACACAAAATGCTAACAATTGCCTGCAAATTTTCTTTTGTCCTTTAATGCACAGAAGCATCATTCATTTTGTCCACTAAAGCTAACACAGCATTTTACAGTATGTCATTAAAATGCCATCCTTTGGATGAAAAAAAAACTCTCAATAAAATATTCTGCACAACTTTGGTATAAAACTTCTCAGAATTGAAATGCAGATGAGAAATCACTGACCCAGCCTATTTCTAATTTTGTAATGACCCGAAATTGCCTTCTAAGCTCCGTCATCTGTGCGGATATAGCAGCACGATTTTGCATCTTG
Source organism: Chromis chromis (assembly GCA_900302755.1). NCBI lineage: Eukaryota > Metazoa > Chordata > Actinopteri > Pomacentridae > Chromis > Chromis chromis. The sequence goes on along the minus strand of OMNN01062584.1, from coordinate 16,596 downwards.
GCTAAAAATTACATTTACTTACATCTCTGTCCTGCTTTCAAGCATGACACACAGATACACACATATATATTTTCCCTCTTCAGTGCAAATCCAGGGCCAATTATGCACTTCATGATCTGTGGTCAAAGGCGCTTCTCAGACAATCACCCTAATGAGTTGGGCCTCCTCCAAATACAGAAAGCTCCATCACTTGTGGTGTCCACTTGTGATTTTCTGTGTGTGTGTGTGTATTCCTGTGTGTTACTGCAGTTCCACTGACATACAAGCAAAAGGCAGTCACTTGCCAGAAATCTTTTTTGTTTTTTAATCATTATGAATTTTGGATGCTAAATGAAAGTTTACCATTGCATACAGTGCATATATGCATTATAATAAGGATGCACACAAACATTGACTGATCAGTTAGTTATATATAGATCTAGCCCTAACTCAATTGAACATCCTGCTTTGGTATTACTGCAAGGGCACCTCCAAAGAGACACCATTAAATAATTCAGTGTCATTTCGACCACAACAGGGTACAAACAACGATTTCTGTGTTCCACAATATTCCTCCTTAAAGACTAAAGAAACTAAAAAGTGCTTCAACTTAATGCTAAATCACTCTTCCAGTTCCCTAATGTACTCATTCTCTCTCCATATAACCATTATGCAGGGCTTTGAGATGAGTAAAAGAGACGATGTTTGTTTAATGAATATTTCATTTTTCAGTTAAATGGGGAGGCCATCAAGAGGGCATCGACAAAATGCTGTAAAATACGAGTAGATGTGTGTACTTCTCTTCCAGATCAGAATCAGGTGTTCAAAGAGGCAAACATCACAGCACAATAGAACAGTGTTTTTATTTAAATGCTGTTTTTGTGTTTGGAAATGACTGCGACTACTTGTGTGGTTGTTTTCTGTCTTTTCTTCATATGTCACGCATACACTGCAAGGTCACACCATGGTGGTCTCGGTTTACTCATGACTCACTGTGGTCTGGTGAGGCTCCGTAGATGCTTCCATGGGTTAGAAGCAGTTGGGTCTACATCATTGGAAATCGATTAAAATTAGAATTGACCATCTGCTAAACCCTTCCTGTAGATGCGATCGTTCAATTACAGTTTAGCAAATGTAAAGACTCTGGACTGGCTGGTTAAGCTGTGGATTTCTCTGCACGCTGAAACAGTCTGCAGAGCAACACTTGACTTTTAAGGAGTTTGGAGGTTTGGTCTTTTTTTTTTAGTCTTTCCACAACCAAAAGTAAATGAGCAAAGTGTAAGAACTGGATTCAACACTGTGTTTAATCCATAGACTGTCTGAAAAGATGGATGTAGCAACTGTGATGCCAGCTATTGGTGTGTAGATTAATTTGAAGCCTCAAGTTTGGACTTTGGCCATCTTGGTCTTTTTGAAACCAGACAAAACAAGGCGTGGACTGAGAACTCAAGGAGACTACGCATGGCGATACACGGCCTGCCAGTTACAAGGTAGCCCTGATCCTGAACATACTTTTCTTCGTCATCGGTTTTAATCTAAATGGAACCGTAATTGAAAAAAAAAAAAACACCATGTTGTATTGAAGGAGACTTGAATCTAGCGATTGAGACCATGAAATCATTCTATATATTCTATAAAATCTGATTTCTTTTTGCATCTACTTGAATTGCCCCCTGCTAGACATTAGAAGAAATGCAGGTTTAAGGGACTTTTTCAGAACCACTGGCTACATTCATCTTTTGTATACAGTCTATGGCTTATTTGCTTTAGCGTATACACAATGGTTAGCATGTTTGGCTAACTGCATACAGTTTTAACCTAACTAACCAAGGCCAAGAGGCACCTATACTGATGTATTGTGGAGTTACATGTGTTTTTTAAGGCCCTGTCAACAGTGACATCCACTATGTAACTTTTTACTATTGCTGAAGCTGGCTTAGGATGATATATCGGACGGTAGAGCAACATTTATGTTTGCCAAACACATTACATTTCTGAAAGTCTTTCTCTGATGTTAAAATTGAAACATACTTTTTTAGAATAGGCTGCCAACCAAACTGTGGCTTGCTTGTTAAAAAAGTTAAAGTTAAAGTCTTTATTTATTTTTTTAATCATATGGCTTTATTGCTAATGACAGTTGTCCTTTCAGTTGGAAAAAAGTCAATCAATAGATACTATTGTTTCAAACATGACCAATTACATTATTAAATCAGCCACTCCATTGTAAACTGCATATGCACAGTCTAAGAATGGGAAGCTTGACAGACGTAATATCAGTATCTAAGAGGGGTGGGGTCTAGTCAATGGCCACTTAGATCAGAGCACAAAATAGAGTTTTATTTCAAATTGCTTGTTGTCACCACAATCTAAATTACTCCCCCATAAGTAGTGAGGCTGTCGTCTCAGTGCATCCTAATTGGACGTTATTGGGCTAAAATGTCCTATAAATGTCAGCTATCTCCTATAACTTCTGTAATGATACTATAAGCAAACTCCTGTTGGTCAAAATCCTGCAATAAACTTGCCGGGAGCCTCGAAATCCAGAGTCAAGATATTCATTTATTGTGCCGTAAGTACCGACAAAGTTTTGGCCATCTGCTCTGCTGAAATATTTAGTCATGCTCCGTTGCAGCATCCCTCTCCCGGGTTCTGTTACCATGTGGAAAGACCAAGGGGTGATGTGGTGGCAGTTTGAGAGGGAAAAGGGCACTGTCACATCTGTGCAGAACGACATGCTGATGTAACACGCTGGTGTACAGGGGGAAAAAATAGCAGGGTTAAAGTTATCGAATACTCCTCCTTGGCTAAACAACCCCCACTGAGGTGCCCTTAGGCCAGGTAATCCACCCCCCCGCTGCTCCGCTGTGAGTGTTAGCATTGTGTCAGCCTGGTGTGAATGTGTACTGCTTAACTTTAAAGCAGAGGCCTGATGGCGGAGCCTGTGTGTTTAGTCGACCTGACTTAATAAATGTGAGCATAAAAAGGAATTTTAAAACACACATCTACACGTACCCCAGATTTCTGGCAGCCAGCTGTGCATTACATATTTAACAAATCCCCCCACTGTCATGTACTATATGATACCATGTCATGCTGAGTAGAAATCTGTGTTAGGGGTAAGGTAATGTATTACTGTAATCACACTACATTTGGAATGCGTTACTGTTCTGAAATTCAGTAATGACAGTACAGTAACTGATCAGTGAGGCCTTTTTATGCCACAAAAAAAAAATCTGTAAACTGCTCTTTGGGCTCATTTTCACCAACTTTGTTACTGGCTTTGTGCTAGTATTTTATTTAAGAGTATAAAAGAAACATTTTGTGCATGTATCCCTTATTTTTAATAGGGATTTGTGCTGATATGGGGGCACATGTAAAGTTTAAAATTATAATGTTAACTGGCAATTATGTGACAATGTGTCTCAGGCGGCGTAATGTAAAAATAAGGAAACAAGTAGTGTAATGAATTACTTAAAAAAAGTAAAATATCACTTCTTTCGAGTAATGACGTCAACACTGATAGAAATACATCTTGTGTGATCTGCAGTTCTTTTGGTGAAAAGATAGCAGGAGAAGAACTGATTTCATGTATATGCAGCAGTGCCGGCTGTATTTATGCACAAGTGGCTCTATCCACTCAGGCATTTGTGTGTGTTTGCATGTGTGTGTGACAGTATGAAATAAATCTAAGAACCAACCTGATGGTGTTACTTGCACTTGATGTCAAGTTTATTTTCAGGAAACCTTCACAAAAGAAAACCCAATTATTCCACGCTCTTGAATCTCTAAAGTAACTGCTGCAGCTTGACTCCATATCACATAAATATACAGTTTCCTATAGTCTCAGATGCCACTGGTAAATGGTGTGCAAGTATGCTAACTCAGCTTTGCAAAATTGCCTATGATTGGTAATTAGCAACAAGTGTGTGTGTGTATGTGTATCAAAGTGATCATTTTGAAAGTATAATTATAGATCCTGGAAGCTGTAGTTAGCAATTTGTGCTTCCACTTGATTATCATTTTCAGTATTCATTAAGGGCTAGTTGCAAAAAGGTGAGCAGGAGCAGCCCATTATTTTCCAGAGCAATTACCTCCAGCTTCTACTGGGGAAACCCCAGTCACTCCCATGCCAGATGGGAGTCCTTTCAATGAGTCCTGGATCTTCCCTGTAGTCTGCCCCCAGCTGCTAAATGACACATCGAAGGGGGCAGACTTATCAGAAAAGCTCATCTTGATGTGAAAATCCTGGTCTGTGTAAATACCAGGAACAACAATGGAAATAAGTCCAGAAATTAAGCACTCCATCCTTTACAGAGTGTAAAATCTTTTTAATAAATCAAACTAGACACCAGGACCAACACGTTTCCTTTTGGTTGATGTGCTTATTACTATGTAATATACATACAGTAGATTTTGTAGATGTCTAAAACCTACTTTTACTTCTCCAGCTAGTGCGACTACACAATCACACATTTTCAGAAATGTTCTCTAACTGGCACTGCAGTGAAATGTAGTCAGGAGAATGGCCTCATTCACAAATAGCAACCAACAAACAGCTGAAATATAAATGTTGCAAACTGATTTAAGGTAGTCAAGTACACCTCTGTACCACAATGGTGTGCAAATAAAGTTTTTGCCTGGGCATATAGGAGAATAGGATAATCACTTGACCTCGGTAAATCCAGAGGAATAATAAACCTTTCCACCTATTATTCGCAAGAGATTTGTGTGCCTTGTAAACACTTAAAATGCTGTAAAATGCGACTCTTGTCTGGTGTGCCTGTCTGATGTGTCTGGAGGCAAATGCATCACATCCGTGCCAAACAGCTGATGCAACAGCCTCAATAAATTTGGCCCAAAAATGTCTCCAACAAAGACCCTCTATCCAGTCAGAACTGCTACACTTTTTTAATAAAAAAAAAAGTCTGCACAAGTTCACATCAACTGCAGGGTTCTCAGATGTCACGGATGCCTGTTTGTTTGCTTCGTTTAAGTGGTTGCTATGTACAGAAACCCGACACTGGCTGTGATGTGTATTGAATGGAATAAGGTGGCAATAGGAGCCAGGCAGATCCACCAGAGAGACAGCCTGGGAGATGAATGAGAGATGTATTGCTTCCCAGATTAGGTTTGTTTTCCAATCATCCACTGGCCATATACCATATTGATTAAAACCTAATAACCTCATAAGATGCTCTCTTCCACCTTTTCTCATCCTCTGCCATTCCTCCCTCCATCCCCCCCACCCCTCCCTGCTCCTCTTCCTCCTCTTCTTCTTCTTTCTCTCACTGTCCCCAAAGAGAAACGACTTGCCGGCTCTCCTCTCAGTATTAAAGAAGCGATGACAGCAAATCACTCTTCCTGACCTCAAAGTTGAGCCTTTAATTTTGATGATATCTATCAATCATGACAAGGATATCAAATAAAAAAAAGGATTGGCCGGGTTATATATCCGACCCGCGATTAAAAGATATTACCTTGCAACACACACATCAATCTAGGGGAGCTTGTCGAGCAGACAAGAGGGTTAGGTCGGGGAAACAATCTGGCAACTTGACGACATTAGTTTTGATTGGCGCAACATTCAGCTGACAAAGCTTTGCATTTATTTAGGGGCAATCGCTCGCTGTAAAACTCATATTTTAAACATTGATGCCTCCTTAAAGTTTCATGAAGGTGAGGCTAACCTTGTGGCAGTCTGCTTCAGCAGTTTGTTTGCAATTGTTGCTCTATGAGCCTTACATGAGCCCCGCGTCAGTGTTTACTCTGTCGCCGCTCTATTGCACAGGTGCCCCTCTATTGATACTTGTGTTGGCCATATTTCCTTCATCAAACGGTCGCTAATGGGTCTTAAAGCGCCTCCAGAAACTTTCTCTCCCCTCATCAGTGCTTCACTGGTCCTCCTCCATCTGCACCAAAGCATCCTAATATGACAACCCATCACACTTCAGGAGCCTGATGAGTTTTTATTTTCAGCAGAGAGAAAAAAAAAATCAACAGTGTTTGAGGGTGTGCTAGAAAGTGCTCGCCAACCACACACACATCTACATACATGTATGCAGTCATAGAGACAGAAAGGAAAATGAGCATAACCTTCCTGTGGGCTGTATTTTACTGCTGATGGACCACTATTGGTTTTATTGCCTTTAATCATGAGTGATGTTCAGTTTCTCCCTTTGCTTCCCATTGGCTTCTTATTCTCTGTATTTCTCTCTCTCTCTCTCCCCTATTGTGCTTTGTAATCTGCAATAAGAACACAATACAGAAGATTGTTGAAAGTGACTATAAAGAGAACACACGTATGCACACATCCACTTCTGTTTCATATGCGACATTTGTGAAAATCAACTCCATTTCTTGGGATCATTTAATTTCCTTTTCATTCTATGCCTTGGTCACAGAAAAACAAGCCTTGGTATATTAACCTTATTAGTGGTATTTGCATTCTAATTAAAGGGGAATTTACTAGCCCAGCAGGGGGGATTAAGGAGCACGAGGACTACTGGGGCATGTGGCAGATGGCAACCTTTAACAAGGCTCTCGCTTTCATGTTGTAATGATACAGTGGTTGGTTGCCTTTGTAGAAACACCCTGTTTCCCTCCATCCAGCCACAATTCCCGAGCTATTTCTTTCTGTTTAACAGTTTCACAGAGGGGTGTCACAGAGTTTAACCCTTAGGAACTCCAAGATGCCCGCATCTCATTATTTACCACCAAAGCATCTAATCAAAATATGCTTAATTCATAGCTACAGGAAGCCTGAAATCCTAAAGCAATTATCTTCAGAGTATCAGACATTCACCTCCTGCAGATTTGAAACGTGACTGTGAAAAGTCTGAAGTTTGCTTCTTCATTGGCAGCTTTAGAATCTATTTTTGCAGTTGTTTACCATTAATTGTGAACATTCATAACATAGATGCTCTTTGAGTCAGTTAAATAGGGAGCTGGTGAGGACGTGTTATTTTGCGATCCAAGATGTCCATCTTGGTTAATATATAACACCTTTTCTTTAAATCTGACAATACACAAAAAATTATGATACATCTCAATGTTATCACTTATCAATGACACATCCCAGACTGTGACAATCAAAAATAGCTTTGTTTTTTTTTCCATAAAAAACATCAGTGATGTCATGTAATCAAACTGGCATTGAAGGGGTTAAAATCCTAAAGATTACTGAATATTTGTTAGTTATGATCAGGACTGATGTTGGATAAAAATGCAACTCATTGAAAATGTTAAATAATATTAATATGTAATTTTTTTTGCCAATTTTATCCATAAGGTCCTTCATGTCTGTTTATTTTTGTTAGTTTAAATCTGACACTTCATAAAAAATAATAATATCAGATTGCTAATCATTGTCCCATACTGTAGTTCATGCTGCATCAACAGAGTGCTCTTATTAAAATGAATGAGGGGACTGTGTTGCATCACAATATACCCATAGAGGTAATATGCTATTTTATTCAGTAAGGGGGTTGTGTTCACCAAAGAACTGTTTTGCCAACTGAAAACACCAGCCAAGAGTGCTCAAGCATTTTGGAGGTGAAGCATTTGTTTTTTCATCAGAGATGCTTTGGTTGCTGTGATACTTACAAGTACCGATCAAAAAACTGGTACTCAAATTTCAAATCTGGCTATGATGTGTTCAGATGTAAGGAGCAGTGTTGGCCTGTGGTGTAATCGCATAATTAAAAGACTAATCAAATATCACTGTCCCTTTGTGTCTTAGTCGTTTATATGTAGGTTTCAGTTTAATTATCATCATGCATCACAAGATTTTATAACAGAATTACAAATGTAATCCTTTTATGCTACCCAATAAAAAGACACATTTAAGGAATAAATAATCGCGTAATAAAAATAAAAGCCATTTTCATGGTTGTGTTGGGGGATGAATTCAGTAGTCTCGCATTCAGTCCCATTCTTACTGTGTTGTTCTTGCAGCTGCAACCTTGGTGGCGTTAAATAGTTTTGGCAGCAAGTAAAGAACAAATATAAAAACATCATTCAAACCAATGAGCAGACTCACTGCAAATCTTATAAGGTCAACAAGTGCAAGGCTTCAGTGTTTTAATCAGTTCTGTTGTAGAATTATATCCCTCTACAAAGGCCGATACAACAATGAAATGGCTTGCAGCTCTAAAAACTCTCACTATTTGCACAACAAGTTCTACGGAATCTTCTCGCAATGGTGAGGCTATATTTTCCAAGAGAACTCGAGTAAAGAGATTGGTGAGAAGGACATGTTATCTTGAAGATAACTTGATCTAGAGGAGGTCTGGTGTTCAGCTTAAGTTATCATGGAGATAATGGTCCTTAAAATCCAGAGTTAAACCTGAAGTTATCTTGCTTTGCTAACCTTAAATCCTGGTTTAGAGCACAGTCCTTAGTATTACCTTCTCGTCTATTGTTGTTTAGTTATTGTTCAAATCTTGTACAGGTTTGACATGAAGGTGTGGTATTTTGTGTCCTCTACTTTGACTTTTTTGGTGCAACTTTAGTAACCTTAGTAAAAATCACTTGAGTAAAAACACAGCTAACAACTATTTTTACTTAATTTTGTACATACTCCTTTTATTTGCTGTGTTATTTCTGCAGGAGTCAGAGGAGAGATGTAATTTCAGCTGCTGTTGTTATATGTTCATCAGAGACATGTCTACTCTGTGGTTGTTTTAGCTCGGCGCCGCGCTGGAAGGGGAGGCAGCTGGCTGCTCGGACAAAAGAGGAGGAATACTCTATCCAGTAACTCTAGAGTTGCAATTATAATACACTGTCATTACATTTTTACATTACTTAGAAAACCTAGGAAGTATCCTCAATATACTGCAAGTTTAATAACTGTCAAGTAGATATAATATAAAGAAAGAAGGATTTAGTGACTAGAGTGGCTGCTAGAGTGCTGAGACACGGAGACATTCCTTATTCTGTCTGTCTCCGTGGCACTCTTCAGTTTCGCTCCAGCCTAAATGTCAGAATTACGTACATTTTGCCCCATATTGACTCGTTGCTGTTTTGTTTCACTGGTTCTGTCAGGCCTGTCTTGCTGGTCGTTTTCAGTCTGAGTGGATCACTGTGTCTGCCTCGCTGATGTCCTCGCTTGCCTCAGTGTAGAAATTTAGCTCACCCTAAAGAGACGACGAGGAGATCCGAATCGACTTGTTCTTGCGGACTGTCTCATTCTCTCTGGTTTTCTTCTACTCCTCTCCTCTCTTGTCGTGTCTTATATTCTTTTGTTGTGTTTTGCGAAGTCAGTTGTCTTCTCTCCGTGTCTCACTTTTTTCCCCTGCTTGTTAGAGTTTTTTCTTTTCAAATATAAGAATAGAAACAGAAAGGACAGGGGCTGACGTAGTTAAACTGCAGGCTTCCCGTGGATACAGTCAGAAATGCACCAAATTCATATGGCTGAGAAGCAGTTATAGAACCAGACAGGAAGCTCAGACTAAAACTCTTAAGAGGTTGGAGAACATAAGTGAGGTGAGCATCAGATCAATGTGATCAATAGGAGCCGATGATTGCTTGGAATCAGTCAGCCTCACTTGATAAGTCAAGGACAAATGCATGGTTTCGCTGCAGTGAGCCTGATTCCACTTTGGGAAAGGATGATTTAAGATACAGCAGGATTCTGAAATGAAAGTCTCCTATTTGTCCAACCATGCATTTTTTGTTCTTATTGGCTAGAGTCGGTACTAAATGTGAAGATGTTGAAATCAAGCATTCAAGGAAGCAGGAAAATTACACAAGCCATAGCGAGTTTTCTCTTTTTCTTAATTTGCAAGGCTTTGATTGGATTAAGCAGAAGCCTGTTTGCATTGGTTTACACATTTGACAGGTCTCATTTGTCCTCTCTTGTTATTACTGTTTTCTATGCTCGCTCATCCTGTATTGTCCTCCACTGCTGCCAGCAAAGACCTTGTAGATTTGTAAGGATTCCATCTGGCTCCAGACCTTTGACTACAGACATTTAATGTGTGGTTTATCCATGTGTGCTCATGCATACAACGAGACTCAAACACACATCACGTATATAGGCCTACATATATAGGTGCAAATGTAGTTATGCAAATACACCTGCACTTTTTAAATGGCTCTCTATATTATATGTGTCCGAAATATTAGCATATGCATGTGGCCAAGTTGTGACTTACAAAGTATTTTACATTTACTATACATCGACATTGTGTGAGTTATGACAAACCAGAAACTAAATGAAACTTGTCAAACATGATCTGTGTTTGTTCCAAACGAAACAAAACAGTATGACTCACAGATGAAGCAATTACCATTGATTCAGTCGTATCAGCAGTGCATTGTTATGGTCTGGTATTAGAGGTAAAGAAAACAGTCAGTTCTCAGTATTGACATGTTGGATGTTGGAGAATTAGGCCGGTCTAAAATTTGAAAAAAAAAAATCCGAAACAACAAGGCTTGCGTAATGCTCTTGGTCGGCAGGGTTGAGAATCCACCAAGAGTTGTCAGTGACAAACCATGAGCAGGCGATAGGGTGTTGAGGAATGCAGTAGAAGAATTCTGAACTACAGCAGGTCCACCTCATAGCTTATAGGACCTAAAAGATCTTCTGCAAACGTCTTGGTGCCTGATACCACTGGACACCTTCAGAGATCTTGTTGAGTACAAGGAGCTTTTTTTTTGCTCATCAATATGCAGTTTTTCAAAACAAATAAATAGAATAAAATACTGTTTCAAATAACTAGGGTAAAGAAAGAATTATGCAGAAGTAAATTGTGTAGAGGTAAAGGTAAAACTTAAAATAGTTTTTTTTTTTTTTTAAATCAGTTTCATAGAAATGTACTGCCAACTGTTGAGTTGTTAAAATCTGCTAAAATTCAAAAGACCTGATATCTCATTAAAAAAAGAAGGTAACCAAATAAAACGCCTGATCACTACTTAAACTTCCTCTCCAGTCTTTGATTAAACCCCTAAAAATTCAACTAGTTTTCCACATGAAAATCATCCATTCCTATCTGAAAATTACTTAGATGTAACAGTAAACCATAGAATCCTCTAGAGTGTGCAAATCTATGAAGTCCCTGCCTCTCTCTCCACTCACCCCTGCCCACTCATTGCAGCTCGAGCACACCAGCTCACACCAGCTCAAACCCTACAAGTTGACAAGATCGGTTCCTTAGCTTTGTTACATAAAGAACCTTGGGAATATGAATCCGTGTTTTTAAATTTGTCATTGTTAAACTGCAGTTTCAAGGTGGAAACGCTCAAACATGGCTGCTCATGGTGCATCTTCTAGCACAGAAAAACACCATATAGATATGATAACAAGGTGAAAAAAATAGATTGTTCACAGGTGTGTCTTTAATATATGAGTCTTCGTGACATTTTGTAGCTGCTATAACTGAATAACTGAATTGAGTCAAATATTCATATCTGTTTACCTCGGTCTGAACCAGTCAGTGCTTTTGCTGCATGCAGGGTTCATTAATCACTACTGAGCAGGTGTAGTTTGTCAGTAAATCAGCCCAGTAACACAGGAATCACATCCATACTGCAAGCTATCGCACTTTAAACTGCATTAGCATGTAAATGTGCAGTACTACTGTAGGAGGTTTGGCCTACATGTAGCAAGGTGGGAGGTTATGGGAAGGGGTTGGAACAATCATGTTCTTTACTGGCTAAAGGTTTGGATAAATGTCTGGTCTGTACTCACACTGGAATACTGTTATCCAGTGGGAAACACAATAAGCAATCCCACAATTTACATGCTAAAAAAGGCAAGAAAGCAATGATCTCAGTTTATGTGAATTTATACTCCACCATTGACATGCCCCTAAACTTTTCCTGTAGTGTCTATGTTAGGGTTTCTGACAGTTTTTTCCTCCCCCATCTTTGCTTTCTGTGATTGTCCAGCTGTCAGCTGAGACTTCACTAGTGACCTGTTATTTATTTTGAGTGCTCTCTGCTTTCCAGTCTGATGTCATACCAGAACTTGGAATGACAAATTGTTGATTAAGAAATAAAAAATGTGTGCCCTGAACCCCAGATATTGTTGTTTAGAGCATAAAACAGCATTACGATTCCTTCTACACAGACCTATTTAGATTTAAAAGCTGTTTTAAGACTTTTATTATGCTTGAGAAATGCAAAATCAGACTATACAGTGAAAAACCTTTAGAGAGAAAATGGAGGAAGTCGGTACTGTTTCATTTTATTTGCACGGGATTAAGGATCTAGTGTGACTGTGTGTGAATTGGAAACGGAACGGGCGAGAGAGAGAAAGATGTACAGTCAAAGGAAAAGAGAAAAAAAATTTACCAAACCCTTTCCTCTCTAAGAACATTATGTTTGGAGGGTGGGGACTCGAAATAGAAGAGGTAGTCCCGGCTGCTATGGAGGCAGTGGGGCATGAAATTTTCATTTGCTCCTGAAGTTTTTTTTTTAAATTCTTCTTCAAGGTTTCATCATGTAGAATGTATCATGCTCACTGGTACTGAGTGTCACAATAACACCAACATCCTTCTCTGCTCTTCTTTAAATTCCTTTCAGACATGTAGCATATGAGCTCATCTAAGGTCTCTTACTCCCCCTCCCTCTCTCTTTAGGTCCTGTCAATAACAATGTTCACCTTGCAAGTTTTTCCACTTTAGCAGCCTTGCTCTTTTCATTCACCATTGAAGGGGTATGGCTTCTCTGTCCCTGCTTTTTTACTGTATTATTTTCTGCGTCTCCATTTGTTTTTCATCGTGCGGTTTGGAGGAGGCCATTTTCAACACACTTCACCAAGAGAGTCCTTCAAACCAATACCTGATATGCTTTTTCCCGCCCAAAATGTTTCAGTCATGTTTTGAAAAAGAAAAAAAACTACCGAGGCACTCGATCACTTGGGTGAAAAAAAAGCCAGCTGCTCGTGGAAAGGTATCGGTTCATTCTTCTTCTTTTTTTTCTTTTTCTAACATCTTGTGATAGGTGGAACAGGAGTTGTCTTTGGCAATGAATAATGTGTAACCTACCTGCAAAAAAACGGGTAAAGTATCTTTGGCAACGAAGTGATAATTAGTCTGTAATCAGTGGTAATCTAAAGCCGCATATTTTTCTAATCTAAACACTACACTGAAGGACCCCACAAATGGCAATGAGGAAATGAAGCGTCGTGTTGCTAGTGTTCATGCACTCAAACAACAGTAACATGATACATGAATAAAGACATGAAGCTTCTCCCATTGCAGCATTTCCGCAAGTACACCCGCCAAAGAGTCTCACTGTCAGTTGAAAATACACATGTATGTGGTGCTTACGTTTAATATATTAATGAGGTGATACCTAAGTCGCTATGCCATCCTGAGCTTCTACGCTTCGGATGCTGTTGGGAAATCATGCTTGAGAAGTTTCGTCAGTGTTGCATGTATATGGGTGATGGTGTCCTTGGACTGTCAGGATTTGTGGTGCATATTTTCCAGAAAGAAACTGGAAGGTGTGTTCCAATGTCTGTATAAACATAATATATAACATATAGCTCAGCTTTCCAGGGAAAACATATTGTACCGTACAGTATGTCAAAGTTCTAGAAAGAGATTGATTATCTGACGTGTGGCGCTCGGTCGAGTTTTTTTTCTTTTTTTAAAATCTCTTTAATTTATCTAATCAAGGCATCAAAAAGATCACTAGTCCTGTCCTCATGTTTTCAGAGAGTAGCAGAGGTAAACAACTATATTAATTATTATGATGGCTGCAAAAGATGCAGAGACTGACTTCTGGTCAGGCAGTACCATGCTTGTACAGAAAGAGAGTTAAATGATTAAAAGCAGTTGACCCTTCAAAAGCTCATTTGTGTTCATAAACTTGAGTAGTGGTCAAAAGAATGAATTTGGAGATACTCTAATAGAATTTACCTGCTGTTCTAGGACGTTTTTACTCTCAGTGGTAGAGCCAACAACTAACCTATAGTCTTACATCAAAATGTGTAATAGCTAGCTCTAATTGGCCCCTTCAGCCTTTTTGTTTGCTTTGCGTTGTAGGATCCGACAGCTTCGACCACAATGTTGACTCTAAATATGCCAAAACAATCACAAATAGTAGTTACTGGACATAACTAAAGTTCTTTGAGCATGTAGGATTTTCAACAATGGAGGGTTTACTATGTTAGCCTATATGAATTTTACATTGAAGATAGTGATGTGATGATAGGACAGGACTACAACTTGACATAGGAATGTGAGAGGACAAAAAATGATGCTTGCTAGTCAGGAAGTGGCTTCTCCAAGTTTGATCAATCAGCATTGGGACACTGATTTTTGTCCCCTGAAAATGGCCCTGATAAAGGTTCTACATGGGAAGTTCTTGCAGTCAGAACCCATGCAAAGGTTCAAGATGCCCTTAAACGGCTCTTTAGCTCCTGCCGTGGAAATCAGCCAAGCTGGTGGTCCACATCAAGAAGAATCAGTTGAGGTTTGTACATTGGAAGACAAATGCTTCCTGGTTGCCTTCTTTTGGAAATGTTCTGGGCACAACTGCCTGGGAAGTGATCCAAGGGTACACTGAGGCGAGTTGGAGGGCATGCTTTTCGCAGCTCGCCTGGCGATGTTAAGTTATCCTCCAGAGTGTGCTTAAGGAATTTTCGAGACTATTTGGGGCAGCTGTTCATGTACCGGAAAATTCGGCTGTGATCATAGTAAATAACTTGAAGGTGGAGGATGAATAGATAAGTAGGTAGAAGTTACTTTTTAATTCTAGAGTAATGTGACATGCTAAAATATAGTATTGTGCAGAGGGATTTGGAAAGTAATGTCATTAATAGTTGGCTGTGACCCCACAGTTGGGTGGTTGAGGCACGTACCCTGTTGCTGCAAATGGAGCTCTATTATATGTAACTCCCCCTCCTTTCTTCCCCATCCATCCTGTCAATCTTCCCTGCCTTTATCCAATAAAAAAGGCAATAAAAATGCCAAAAAAGAAGACAGCAATATTTGATGTGACCACCCTTGGCCTTTAAAACAGCATCGATTCTCACATGCACACAGTTTTTCAAGGTACTGGTTGTTCCAAGCATCTTTTGGACTGATCAGATGCTTCTCTGATGATATTGCGTGATGCACAAGAATCTGAACATCTAAAGTGCCTAAAACCTTTGCTCAGTGCTGTAAATCTTATTTCATCATTTTGTGCACAACTCAAATCATCATTTACCGAAAGATTAATTTTAAGAAACCTTGAGAAATATGTGTTGAAGAAGTAACCCACACTTAACATGATTATTAAACAGAGATTTATTTATCGGTTATAATCATGCTTGGTACATGTAGTAGAAATTAATGTGTCAATGGAAGATGGTGCAAATTAGTGGAAACATTACATTTGTCATCAGGCAGGAGCCAAAGCAGTGAAAAACACTTTCATTAACCCAATTACCATCTGAAGCCAACATTACAATGGCGAGGTTCACTCATTAAGTCATTGCCAACATGTTTTGATTACTTACCCTGTCTCTTTTCTCCCCTTATCTCTCTCTTCTCCCCCCACACCCCCCACCACTCACTCTCTCAAAGAAAATGCATCTTATTATGCAAAGGCCAAGCTGTAGAATTAGCAAGGTAATAGATGTGATCCGCTTGCTAACCTCAGCCAGCAGTCATGCACAGAATATCAAAGAGGGTTTTACACACAAGTGAGCTGCATACTGCTGCGTAGGCCTTGTCATCGCTCTGTCGAGAGCATGCGTGTGCGAGGGTGTTGTGCTCCAACACATATGTGTCTAACATCTGTTGCCATGGAGTAAAAATTTGGAGGTCAGCGTGTGAGCAAGTGTTATCTCTTGCTAGAGGAAGGATGTACATGACCGAATGAGTGTGCGCAAGTGGGGAACTATGACAGCCGATACCCAGACACATACTGTGCACAGGCGATTGAAAGCATTAAATCTTCATCTCCTTCATACATAAATCTAACACTAAATCCAACTTCCAATTGCCAAAAACTGAAGTCAAAACTTCTAACATGTCTTAACTTCGGAGGACTTCCTTGATCTTTGAGTCCATATGAAGTAATTTGCTAAAGACAAGGCCAGACATGCAGAGATAGACACACATGTGGAGTAAGTAACATTCTCAAACAGAATGAAAGTGAATTGTGTTGCCTATCATTGGCCACGGCAGCAGCTGTTAGGGCTGACAGGCGCTCTTGCCCAGCTGGAATGACATTGCTCCTTTCAGTCGCATATCAAATTCAAGGCTAGATTCTGATCAGCTGAGGGCTTGTACTCAATCTGCATAAAAGGCATTTCAAGCCATCACAATGTGACTTTCAGACCGTGTGTGTGTGTGTGTGTGTGTGTGTGTGTGTGTGTGTGTGTGTGTGTGTGTGTGTGTGTGTGTGTGTGTATGTCTCATTTATCTATTTCAGTCTTTAAATGTCTTGCACATGCATCTGTTTTCTGTTGAACAGTGAGAGTGTGAGCATGGGTGAGTGAGCATTTACATATGTCTGTGACTAAGCCCATTGGCACAGTACAGTATATGCAGTGCTCTTTGCCTCACTGTGCCTGTCTGCCGTGAGTGTAGTTTTCTGTGTCCCGGTTGTAATCCTCAGCCCTGTCCCTGGGGAAAAGCTGGGGATGCTAACAACAGCACAGCAACTGCAGGTTGC